>VZTO01027069.1:29588-71855 GCA_013400615.1 Syrrhaptes paradoxus
AAATAACGAATGGTTCAGGAGCATGCTGTTAGGCAGTTTATTCTTTCTAAATGCAGTACTTCCACTGTACTCTACCGATCACAATGTCATGCTATGCAACAATCATGTTGATTTCTAAATTTTCACTTTAACATTTAAATCTCTTCATGACCTTTTCCCTCCTACTCCTCCTTCTCCTTCTCCTCTTCTCAGATGCATTTTACAGCTTTCTGAATTGTTCTAGATGCAATATTTCTGAGCTGAAATAGGAATAAGCTAAAAATAAGTACTGTATCATCGGAAAACGTTTATTTTATTAAAGACCCACTGGAGAGGTAGCTTTCTTGGCTACACATAGTACTCTGCATTCTAGTACACCACTATAACCTTACAATTTCACTGATGACTTTAATAAAAAGGCTGAGATGAATTACATTGTTCAGTGGCTTGGAGTCACAAATTCCAGAAAGGGTTATATAGTTCAATTAACTAGTCACCACGTCGCCAGAGCTTATTTTATACAGCAAAAATTAACACTGGGGAAGTACATCTATAGTAGCTGCTNTGAACTTCACACAAGAACGTTTTAGTATTTATGAGGAATAGTCACAGCCTAGTCCACCTGCAATCAGTCACTGTTGTTTTGCAGCAGAATAAAAACTGCTGAACAGATTCATCACTAGAATTGCCCATCTAATGATAATTCTATTGTAAAATCTTATTTTCACTGCACAGCACTGATTGCAGCAACAAAAGCTTTAAATAAGCTCAAGATAGTTCTTGAACTTGCTTGTCTGCTATTTCTGGTCTGAGAACAGGTTGTTGTTCACGTATGTAGTCCCCTCCTCTTCAGTACCAAGTCAGACTACTTCAAACCACTGTTCTAATTCTTTTGGCTCCAAAACAGCAGAAGCATGCTTACTTGGTTCAAATGCCTTTTCTTTAGTATTTCACAACCACTAGTTACTGTCTCATTTGTAAGAAAGCTTCTGCACAGCTTGATGTCCAACTACACGAGGTGGCATAGGCTCTCAAATGGCATTCTGCTGCCACAGGCACTTTTCAAAGGGAAATCAGAGAAAGCATTAGGAGATTTAGTATTTTGAGTAGTCTTCCAGTCAAGCCGAGACTCGGCAAAGACGTAAGTATCAGCATGCATATATTCATGGCGAACCCAGCAGAAAGAAGCACAAACGGCAATGAACAGCATTTAGGTTTCCATTTTGTCATTTATAGCGATATTCACTCTAGGGACAAAAGCGTATGCATTGCACATGGATAACTTGGTGAGATAAACATGCTGAAACAGCAACTTGCTTTGTCAATTCCTGACAAAATAGAATATTTCCCCACTGGATAGCTGATACCATTTTCCTTCATGAAGACACATCTTGGGGTCTGTTCCTAAAGCCTAAAATCTGCCTCTATAATGGCCATTCTGCTGAGTTTGCTTCTGCATTTTTCATACAGCAAAAAATACAAACAGAAATACTAATACAATACTTCATTAAACCCACTGTATGGCACTTTCCTTTATAATACACAAACATGCATTTGTTTGACATATGAAGACAGATGCATTGTTACAGAAGAGGTGTACTGGAGTGCACTCTTGATCAAACTAAGCCTAACCTGTTGAAAATTGTATTTCTGCTTTGTTAGCTCCAATCATTCATCAACTTGCACAGAAATTCTGTGAACATCTATCTCAAAGGGTTCTTCAGGGAACAGAATACATAGCATGCTTTAAAAACGGATATATTTTGTTTTAATAAAATGTTTGGCTTTGCGTACAGAGACTGATACACTGTCAAAATGTGTTAGATCCCTTGATAACTGCGTAACACCAGAGTATTATCTGACACATTTTTGAAGTCTATTTTTACTTATTTTTATCTATTATTTTATTTATGCGTGGTGCTAGGCTTTATTTTTATTTATTCACATTTGTTACTTTCAAAGTTTAGTCCTGGCATTTCATCTGTACATACTGTGTACTTTTGGCTTGCTCAAAGGGAAACTGTTGGGATTGGTACGTGTAAAATTTGTCCTAGCCCGTGCATCCCACAGGACGCGGATCTAAAACGGTGTAATAGCGTTGGGCTGAGAGAGGGCCAGATTCAACTGTGCACAGAATTACTTCCAAAGGATGGTAATTTTCCACTTCCCAGGAATGTTTTTATGTCGCAGATATAAAGAACTGATTTCCATTTCTTCTAGATTTGACTCAAACTCTAATTTCTTATAAGGCCTGATTTAAATCCGGTTTTGTCTAGGTTTTTTTGTGATACAATGTGTTATATTTCTCCTACATAAAAATAAACAAGAGTGAATGTCTCAAGGGTGAATTACTCCATATCAAAACAAGAAGTGAAATACTATGGAAGTTATTTGTTTCCAAAGTTCCAAGGAATAAAAACAATGATGGAATTTCAAAATTCTAATAAGTAACTGATTAGTTTCCACTCTTTATACCCTCTGTAGAATATTCTGCTAGACTGAGTTTGCCAAGCCAAAAATGCAGTTCAAGTTTATAAATACTTCCCTGAATCCACAGGAACACCTATACAGAAGTTACAGGCAATAAACCATCTCACAGAGGTCTGGAATATCCTTTCATTTTACCACTGGAGCTTTTTTGCTCTTGTCTGTTTTGGCAGACAGACTGCGACTGCAACTATAATTTCCTGAATATCTTGCTTGCTCCTCATTACAGTATGTATGCTTTTTTAGCATGGGATTTATTATACTAGCAACAATATTTTATGAAGTCCAAGAGGCAAAATTTAGTATCATTTGGAAGGATCCATCTGAATTGGTTTAAAAGGCCACAAATGGACAAACTCCATAAACACTATACGTTGAAGCTACTATATAAAATCCAAAGCAAGCATAACAAACTCAAAGGGGACTTTCTTAGTGTTCAGATATATGTGCTAGTTTAGATACACAATTTAACCCAAACAGCATCACTTGTAAATTTTTGTATTGTTCTCTACAAGGTTATTCCAGCAATTTGCACTGAGAAATCCCTATTTTTAATCTGTAAACAAATGGAGGAATCTGCAGTAAAGTTTCCCTTTTATTTCATTCTAATATTCAGCTGCTTCTTCATATTCAGAATTCACCCTCAATTTCTCCAGATCCCTTTGTTATAGGTGAACAATGATAGCTTGACAAAGCAGTTATTTCTGCCATATATTACAATAACAGCACATTCTTCCTGTGAATGCATGTATATCTGGAGAGTCCTAAATGAGGTTTCTCTGTGATATGAAAGCACATAGATTGAACTGAACATCAGCTGTACGTCTGTTCCTCCCAAATGCATGACAAAGGCTCTGGATACATAACGTACAACAGCTGTCACAGATGTAAAGCCTGCGCAGAATACTTCAGACTGATATTTGCACTAGCATTCACTATAGAAGATGTACTGTGTTTATTGTGAAATATTTCTGAAAAAGTAGCTTTTGTAAGTGAAGAACTTCCTGCCTTTCAGTATCCATAAGGCAGAGAACAGGTGCACAAACCCATTCCCTCTGTGGGTGCTTTTAACGCTGTCAAAAATTCCTTCTAGGAATTCAATTTCCTGAAAGGCAGTAAGAGCATAGAGAGACCTAGACTTCAGGATAGCATAAGAGCACCAAAACATGGTGAAATCTCTGAAAACACAGAAAACTTAATGGATTCAAACAGAGATAAAGAAGCAGAGATATTATTTTCCTGAGATCTTTGTTTTCTTCCCTTATTTTTCCATTCTGCTGTGCAGCCTCAAGCACAAGTATGGATAGTCCTAATTAGAGCTGGAAACCTTCATGGGGAGGAAGAGCTGTGCCAAATGACACCACAAAGCTTCCAATCTGTAAGGCTAAATGCCCCATACAGCCATAGCTATATATGTCTGCACAGTCTTTTGCAGAGGGACGTGAGCTCACTGAGGAAAAGCCACACTGCAGTGACACCAAGCTCAAGCTAATAAGACCTGCTGGGAGGTATTTGCTGCAAAGGAAGAAGTAGACGGGCTCTTTCTTTCTGGTTCCACTACGTTCCATGTTGACTTTATTAGCCCTTTGAAAAAAAGCCCATAAAACTTGGTGGGCCATGAAGGAAATCATATAGTAGCTAAATAGTAAAAGAAGGGCTGATTGCTGTAAAGATCAGGCCCAAAGTCCTAAATGAGTGACAAATAAGCACTAAGAATGAGTGGAAGGTTCTAAAATGTCAGGATGCTGAAAACTAGATGGATTATAGAGCCCATCAGTTTTGATAAATAGCTCTCTTGAAATAAAGCTGTAATACCTCTTTGGATAAAGCACTGGCTGCTCTTCAGCTGAACAAACAGGTCAAGTACATGCCCAGGCAAATATCTGTTCTTCAACACTAAAGAGAGAGTTGCAACTCCATTTCTCCTCTCTGTCAGTTTGCTTCTGGATCCGTTTTGACTTCTGCTGTAGTCGTGTGGATTTAAACAGAACACGTGAGAGCTGAAAGGTCCATTTAACTATGTCTCAGTAACGCACGGACACCTCATTCAAAACTAGATTATTGACAGAAGTCGTTCCTGATGCGTATTTACACCTTGCACAAGGAACGCATCCTGATGGAATTAAGCATATGTAGTAGTTCATTAAATAATACAAATCCAGAGAAGGGCTCACTACTTTGAGGTAGCACTCACAATCTGTTTATCCTGCCAAAATGACACTTTTCTAAAAATTTGCACCTACCTGAACTCTGCTATTTTTTCTAGGCATTTCTATGATACCCCAGCCACAGTAGGTAAGATTTACAAGAACAGACAGTATTTTATATTTATGTCATACCTTTCATCCTGAGATATTTCAAAACCTAAAATTAAATTATAATTTGGACAAAGATAATTTATTACACCTCTGCAGTACAGCCCGATTCTATGGTAGGATGAACCAACCATTATTTCAAAGATTGCAGCACACCAGGTTGGCAAAAAGAAAAAAAAAAATCCTGTTAACCTAGGTACAAATTAATACCAACAGCAAATCATTTGGGTACATAGTTTTCTTTCAGGATTAACTAAGGAGGTCCAAAATAATTTCTCACAAGCTGCTACACACCAGTTAGTGGGGGGCTTTTTTGCTTATTTGTTTAGTCTTTTATAAGAAGAAAGACTTCTGCCTGTCTGAGCTAGACCCAGAACTGTCAGCTGCTCCACAGTTCCTGCAAAGACCACTGAGATGTCCAGATCCTGAGAAGTATTTGAAATTAATATTTGAAACCATCTGGTCAAGAAAAATATGCTGAAGCTTGACAAAAGACAACTGGCAGGAGACAGAGGTATAATTAATTCAATTTTAATACACGCGCAGAGACGATACTAAAGCACGACTAGGAAAACCAAGAATTTAATTTCTCTGTTCCGAACTTCCTGCCACTCTGTAAGAATAACTACAACTGCTGCTGACTGAAAATGCTTTCAGCAAAAGCCTTTAACGTTCCAAATGATCCCACAAATCTCATTTCTGTATGCTTTTTAAGTTGTTTAGTTCTGAATCAGCAGTCTAAAAGTGTGTTTAAACACTGCAGGTAACCATTTCCCATGGAACAAATAGGGAGGAAATCAGGTTATAGCGAGGGCACCCAGCAGGACTCTTCTACTGTCTACTCAGTGTCAATGTAAACTGATTCCTTTAAGAAAGACACTCAGGGAGAAGTGAACAGATTGTGGGAAACATGTTCTGCATGCAAGAAAGAGCAAAGAGATGGAATACTGGATACTATGAGATAATTATGCACAGGGAAAAAAAAGAAGAATCAGACAGGATAGCAGCAGAATAAGGATATTTCAGGAGATGGGAGCTCTACGGGCTGGGCTGACTTGCAGCAGCACAAAGCAGATAACAGATGAGCATCCTCTCTTTCACTTCTGTGCTCACTAATTCTTTCATGCAAAATAACTGCCACAGTGCAAGTTTCTGATGGTTTCTTTATCATTGTTCAGGTGACTAAAATTAGTGGGTTTGCCAAGCATTCGGTTATGAACTAAACAAGAAACATAGTACAGAGAACTATAAATGTTTATGCATTAAAATAAAAAAAAACTACTTTCAGACTGACCAAAAAAATAGATTATGACAGCTGAAAAATTGAGAAAACTTTGCTGTAATAAGCACAGAAAAACACTGAGAAAGCCACTAAATAGACACAAATCTTAAACGCAGGTATCCCAATACCTCTCTGCACGTGACCTTCACTAAGCTATATGGTGGCTCTAAGGAACAATATCTCCCCAGGTACAATCTCATAACACATCTTGTCACACGCTACAAAAAAAAGCGAGAGCAATCAAAGGAGAATGCAATTGGAAATGTGCTTTATGGAAACAATATCAAGCTGTTTAAATAGGATTCAAATAGTTCTCACAATGACCTAGCAGAACAGAACACATTTAGACTATCAAGAGTGGGATTACATTAGTGATTAATATGAGATGCTGTTACTTTTGACACCAAGTTTTATTATTTTGCAGTTCTGTACTATAGGCTCACTAAAGGGCTACAAAAGTGACGCACAACCAACAGAAAAGACCCATCAGAAACCACCCTGGAGCAACCCAACTTCTTTGGATTCTGCGACAGCACTTGGAGGAGGGGGGCTCTGCACACACAAGGACCAAGACTGGAACACTACCATAATCTCATCCATATGGGTGAACTGAGCTCAGCCTAAAGGTAAAAGAAAATAAATTCAACAGTTCTCTAATTTCAAATCCACCTGATTATTGTGCATTGGAAATTTCAACTCTTGATGCATTTCTTTTTTAGTAGAGACAATAAAATTAAACAAGAAAGGCTGAAAAAATCCATTGGAAAAAAATGTGGTAAAAACAGAGAAGGAAAAAAAAGCTACTAACAAACAGAAAAGGCATTTTATATATCTATAAAGGATAGAGAACTGTGTGTATGAGAGATAACTGACCTGGACCAATTGAGAACTCTAAGTATCCTTTTCCTTTCCCGCATATGCACAAGAAAAAAAAAAACAAACAACTTTTAATCCGACTTACCCTTGAAACAAACATAAGGTTTCCATAATAGGCAAAAATTTAGTCAAAGAAGTTCTTGAAGCTTAAAACAGATGACCTCTCCTTGTCCATTTTAAACAATTAGTACGCCTATGGCAAGGTCTAAGCTTTTATTTATCTTACTTTTGAATCTGCTGCTTTCCTTCTAAAACCTCTTTATACACAGCAACAGCACAAAGCCAAATAGTGGTTTGAGCACTATCCTGTGATACATGGAATAGCAAGAAAATAAAACCTAATTTCAGACTGCGACAGAGTAAAAGCTATGTTTTTCCTAGTTTGAAACTTTTGCTTTAGGAAAAAGGAAGAGGATGATGGCACAAGTCAACACTAGACAGAATTTTGGGATTCTACCACCTAATTCATAAATTCAAGTATCTCAAGAGCATGAGGATAAAATAAAATAAAAAAACAAAATAAAATAGGAACATAGTAGATAGCCACTACGGAATGGTGGCTGCATAAATACCACTAAACCTACAGGTTCTCATTATGTCACAAGAATAACAGAGGGTATATATGCTGCTGTGACTGCAGAAGGTGAAAGGTAAGGGGTAAGTACAGCAAGAGCTAGTAGCCTTGATATGATATAAATCACAGATTTCAAAATTAGAAAGATTTCAGAACCCATGAAGTGAGAGCAAACAGGAACCCTCTGCTTTGATGTAAAACTAGTCAACAAAATTAGGGAACAAATGAAACATTCCGGAATGGCTAGTAATTACTGAAGCTTACAAATGACAAGTGTGATACTCAATCACAAAAAGCCAGCAAGAAGCAGCCCCAATACTGTAATTGAAGGAAAAGATAATCGTGGAAGTGGTATGTGTAATAAAGTAACAAAGAAAATCATCATAGCCAGATCAGAAAGGATTCTGTAAAGGGTAATACAAAAGAGGGAGTAACACAGAACAATTTCAGACATCAAAATGAGGAGGCTGGGGACAAAGAGTGATAAGGGATTAGGAGGGATTTTATAACATGCTTGATAGAGCTTTTTTGAGGGGGGTTAAAGACCAAGCTAATTAAACACTGAATAGTCACCTAGAACAAAGGTTAAGCATCAGCTGTTAAGACAGGACAGGGAACTCAAGGTGAACTTATCACAGGTTTGCAAGTTGCAAGAAAAGGAAGATGATGGAGGAGCAGCTTAAAAATTTTAGGGACAGAAATAGCATATGAAGTGGAAATTTCTCCTGTGTTTTTTGTTATTGTTAGGAACAAGTGGTACCCATATCACTCATGGAGTATATCTTCCTGATGCACTCTTAAAAAGCACATAATATAGTGCAACTGCTCACTGTTGATGGAAATATTTTCAAGTATATTCAATAATTAGAATAATATCCACATAAGTCAGAAGAATTTTATCTTGTAAAATGTAGTTGGTTAGCTTTCCTGCATATTATGACATGATATTTGTAAGAAATATTTTACAGTGAGGGTGGTGAGGCACTGGCCCAGGTTGCCCAGAGAAGCTGTGGATGCCCCATCCCTGGAGGGGTTCAAGGCCAGGCTGGATGAGGCTTTGAGCAACCTGGGCTAGTGGGAGGTGTCACTGCCCATGGCAGGGAGGTGGAAGCAGATGGTCTTTCAGGTCCCTTCCAACCCAAACTATTCTATGATCCCTAGAAATGTGATTTCAGCCCAGTATTCGTGTTCAGGCAGATCAGGGCCCATATGCCTCAGCTCCAAGGCAGAAAGGGGAAGGTATTCTGCATGGGTGAGAATTATTCTGGGTAGCACTCCATTCTATACATAATAATCTTTTATTATTTGCACCAGTAAATCACTATTCTTCTAAAATAGAATTTGACATACTTTTTGCAGTCATGTCATAAGTATAGGTGTATTAATTGGAAGAGTCTCAGTAGAAACCCAGTACTGTATAAACACCAGAAACAAACACCAGTTCAAACAGTTCTCTACTTTGTGTGATCACTCCAACAATTCACCCCACTCACTGATCATGCTTCTGGGCAGTGTCATTTGCGAAGAGTGTCTTCATCAACTTCTACAAGCATGTTGCACTAACTGCTTTAGGCTATACCTGGGCTCTTTTCTGATGTCCACAGGAGGGCTGCCTTATTGCTGCTTTCTATATCTTTCACTTAAACACAATGGTATTTGATGGATTTATACTATATATATTTATTAGTCTGCACTAATAAGATTTTCAAAGTATCATATTAAAATAAAAAAAAAGTATCAGCAAATTCAGTGAGATTGCCTGTTATGTTAAAGAAAAGTTTCAACTTTTTTTTAAAGAATCTTTTTACTAAATGTAACAGGAATATATGTATACATAATTCATTTTACCTGGACACATGTTGGTCATTGAAATGCAACTCATCCTCGAGAACCTAAATGGACTTTAGTTCTTTCCTTGCAATGTCGCAAGGTGATACATTTCTGCTGCAAGAATTACAGACACCAAATTTTTCATTAAAACATTCTGATAGTGCTCCAGTTTAACCCAGAGCATTGCATACATGTTGAACTGAAGTAACGCAGTGGGAGACTCAGTCTCACCATATCTGCAAGCGTGCAAAAGCTTTCTAAATAGGGTACAAGCAAGTGAAAATAGAAAGCTAAAGAGACAAGAGCTGAATATTTTCCTATGTAAGCCTTAGAAAGCACAATATGAATATAAAACACAAAGCATATATGTTTTGAGGTGTGATACTCCACGCGCAGCATTTCTGGAACAACAAATTTGGTGAAACCTGGAAAATGACTAGGTACATAAAATATCAAGCTGCAAAGTCAGTTAAGTGACAGGTAAATTAAAGCACAACAGAACAAGGACACTGATTTGGTTCAAATTCTGTGTCTGCAGCAAGCATTACATAAATAAATTGGCAGGCAGGCACAGACAATTCATATAGAAGACGACA
The DNA here is from genome assembly GCA_013400615.1 of Syrrhaptes paradoxus. Classification (NCBI taxonomy): domain Eukaryota; kingdom Metazoa; phylum Chordata; class Aves; order Pterocliformes; family Pteroclidae; genus Syrrhaptes; species Syrrhaptes paradoxus. Next base: position 39,528 of record VZTO01027069.1, read on the forward strand.
ACAAAACCAGCAGAGAGTTATGAAATCGTGAGTTGTTATTGCAATTCTCTGCAACATTTTTTTAATCTTTTTTTTCAAACTATTTATATTAGGGAAAACTCTGGTAACAACACCAGAACACTGACCATGCATGACTTAACTTCGGATGTCGGAGTCTTTAATGACTACAGTGAGCAGAATTGCTGATCTAAGCCACGTTAGCCAGTTCATGCTTCCATGGGTTACGTCTGTCCTGCCAGGACAGTTCTCTGACCCTTTGCCATTCACTTTTCTAAGGACTTCACAAAGGCAGACAGCAGGATGGTGATGTATCCAATTTAATCTGGTTGCTCACAATTTTTTCCCAACAGCTCCCTTTCCTACAGACATGGTCAGAAGAGGCAGTCATGACAGAAACTCTTGTATGTTGGTTAGAAAATGAACCAATCTCTGGGTATAACCACTACACCGTCATTACACTTGGGGAAAGGGCCATCATGGAAGAGGCTTCAGTGGCTCTGTACCAGGCTACTCCACCTGTTTTCGCAAGGACACTTGGATAAACATCTACTGTCACAGTTGTTAGGTGAGGGATAATAAAGAGAAAGAGAGAGAGAGGAAGGACAGAAGGATGGATGGATGGAAGGAGAAAAATTAAGTTGCTCCAGCATCTGCAAGACCAAAACTGCCACAAATGTAATACTGCTGCTAAAAACGTCTCGAGAAACTTTCTAAAGGAATGATGACACACAGAGAAATGATTAAGTCAGGAAGTTTAAGAATGTCCTGGATGAAGATAATCCCATCCTGAACTGAGATAAAAATACCCACTCTAAATTGTGTAAACTGTAAACATCTTCATTAAAAGTGGCTTAGCCTACAAGGTATAATCTTAGACTGTAATAAACCAGGAATTCACTCACCACCAATTATCTCATATCAGCTGGGGGGAGGATGAAATTCCCAGCTGAGTGTCAGTAATTTCTTAAACGGCTGAAGCTCATTTGCTTGTTATAGTCCACAGTACAGAACATGTGTCAGTTACTGATCAAAATCTCCAATTTAACTCTCTGCAGTCCAAACACGCCAGGTATAAACCACGAGTGAATATGACTTCTGAAAGGCACTATACATGCAACTCTCCACCCAGGATCCTAAGATTTTTGAGAGCTTCTATGAGGAACGACTTGAACAAAAGTATAAGGAATTTTGTACCTGGAAGAAAGAAGCTTACTTTAGAAGGTAAATTCTGTGTGCCTTGCATGTGCAGAACTCCTCTAGACAAGTTTCAAACAAGCCTTGCTGTTACCGCAGTCACACGGTTCTATTCACAGTAACAAAAAAAGAAATGCAAACATGAAAGATCTTTAAAAAAAATGTACTTCCTTAGAGGTTTTTCTGCTTTTTATATTTCAGCTTCTTGTTCCATTTCCACCAAGCTTGTTGTTTTCATTTCTGAAAGAAGTTTAAGCCTGAATGCTTCAAAAAATGCCAATAATCACACACCACTATCCACAATATCTTATAGGAAGCCCTAGTGTATGTAACTGCATTACCTTTCCCAACGTTTTAGATCAGAATAGCATGAAACTGCTGTTTCTCCTGCCACAGAGGGTAGTTCTCTTGTGAGTTTGTATGAAACAGTTAGCAAAAAGTAACTATTATCTGAATCCAAACACACAAAATAATCTTAAGTGGCTAGCATTTTACTGATGGTCTGTGAGACTTGATTGTGTAATGCACCGAGTCCAGCCACTAAATGACAACATGAGCTGGAACTGTGCGAACAATTCTTTTCAGAGCCGTATGTCTGCAGATTGTCTGAAAATTGCAAGTACAGTAAAAGGGAGGAAAAAAAATCCCAAACCAACAACAAAAAAGTCCCCAAACAAACAAATAGTGGTTTTGAAAATCCAATTCAGAATAATACTGCTCCACCCAACCGAAGTGACTTCCACTCTTCTCTTCAAATGCTTATATGTGAATCTACCAGGGTGTGCTTCAGAGAAATCACACATATAGCCCCAGATAGAAGAGTTAAAAGTCACAGAAAGTGATATTCCTTTGTGTGCTGTACATCAGTGTTAATAAGTGAGATCATAACGACAGGACAAAATAAAGTAAATAAAGATATGGCAGCATACATAGAGAGATCCAATCCCCCAAAGACTCCAGAACACAGACATTATTTACACTGATTGGTATTAGAACATAACTTGCTCTTTTCCTCATAGTGTGTTTTTTGGTTTTTTTTTTTCCAGCAAGCAAAGCATAAATATTTACTCAAAGCTGAATAAAACTTACTTGACAGTTAGGGTCATTAGTACCTTGTGAGAGCCAAACCTTACATAAAACAAGCAGGTGTAACTTACATGAAAGATCATGCTGAGGATTCACATCAAGACATTGTACCTCAAAGTCATAAAGAAGGTGAGTTAAGAAGAATTTTGTGCACAAGGCTTGATTCACTCTTGTCAAGTACATATCCAGATATCTAGTCTGGTGAAAAGTTGGCGTAAAACCCTAGATTGATGACGGTTCTGCTTGGACCTATGTAAACACACTCAGTGACACAAACACAGTCAGATCTGACCTTTCACTAACATCAAATTCAAGACAGGATGAGAGGCTGCACAGATCATCACTGTCTGTTCCTGGAATGACTGTTTGCATTCAGGGCCCTAGCGGATAACCAAGAATCCAGACACAGATTTTAGTCTCGGAAGGTTGGCTGCTTTTTCTGACTACTTCCCCTGGTCTAATAGAAGATACCACCTCTCTTCGAGATCCTGCTTTCCTTATATCCTTAGACACCAGCCATGACAATATTACTTGTCAGGCAACAACCAGAGCACACTATCTGCCAATTTAACTTTTCTCCCCTTTGCTGTATGTCTGAGAAACAGCTGGGAGCTGGGCTGGCGGAGGATGTCTTGCACCTGAAGAATCCTCACAGCAAATTACACAGCTACAACCGTCACCGCAGAGGCAGCTGCTAGGAACTGCAAATCAGGTTGCAAGAGGTTGCAAGATCCTCCTACCTAATCTTAGCTACACATCATTTACAACTCTGCTACAAAATACCGCATCTAAGCACGGCACATGTGTTTTACCAGCCTTTTACAGCAGGCAGGTAGGCGTCAATTATACTAAGCCATCATTTACATCCAATTCTTTCTGTCAGCTAGCTTTGCATTACTGTTGATTCTGGTTCTGAAGCAGTTATTTTGAAGAGTAGTCAAAGCAGGTAGCAAGCACCATTACCTAAGTATTTGCCTTGAAACTTGTTAGTTCAAATTGCTAGACCATACTATTGGCAGACAGAAAGAGAGCTGAATGCTGCTGAGTAACATCATCTGCATAGTCCAGGAATCTCTCTTTTGGAATTTCTTTGAAGTGACAAGCCTACAGGGCTTTGCTGTACCCAGGGCTTCAGAACGTTCTTGACTGGCTGATCTCCTTGGGAGTTGTGTATGGTACAGCCCACAACAGCACTATCACCACCCAACACCACTTCCATTACTGATTTTAGACTCCAAAAGTTCTGTAGTTCGCAACAAAGTTAGAATATCAACAACACAAATGGTGTAGCAGCTGACCTAAAGGAGTGTTGTGGTTTGAAGCCTGGCTAGCAGCAAACACCACAGCAACTGCGGTCAAGAGAAAGGAAAGGGAAAGGGAAAAGAGACTCCTGGGTTGAGATAAAAACAATTTAGTAACTAAACTACAGTAATGTTGAAAATAATAATGATAATACTAAAGATAATAAAAGTAATAAGTACAAATATACAAATGAGTGATACACCGTGACATCCAATGACCAAGGCTCAGCGCATTCCTGGCTAATGATCCTGGAGCAGACAGAGTCACAGAATCACAACCCTGGAATGGAGGCAAGAGCCCAAGAGTCTGTGACAACACAAGAGAGAGGGAGATGAGAGATAGAGAGTACTTCCAGACAGATCCTCATCTATATACTGGGAATAGTGTGCACCATATGGAATATATTATTGGCCAGTTTAGGTCTCAATCCTAAACCCAAGGTCAAATCCTAGGCTAATAATTGGGGCTGTGCTCCCTCCCAGCTTCTCCTGCCCCTGCAGACACGGGCACAGCAGAGAAGCTGAAAAGTCCTTGCCTGTCCTGGAAGCACCTATAAACATCAGTATGTTACGAGCCTTCTCCTCAGCACAAATCCAAAACACAGCCTCACACTACCTACTATGAAGAAAGTTAAATCTGTCCCAGCTGAAACCAGTACAACAGCTAAATCTTAATTTTCCAATTTAAAAATATTCAGAACTGGAGTTGCCTGTGTATGCTCTCAGTACATGTCAATTCTACTCTGAAGTAAAATCCTTTATATTGACTATTCTTCGGGACAAAGACTATCAGTCTTTCATCCTGATCTCAAAGCACTCCCACAGTGTGGAATGGGGTCTCAGTTTAGCTCATTCCAGTGTGAAAAGATGATCACAAAAATCACATCAGACATTTCTTGGTGGAAGATGAACAATGGAAAATACCGAGTACAATTATTAGTTTGCATTGCACATACAATTATTCCTCTATATTAACACAGTCACGACTATTTAAGAAAACAATTTGTTAAACTTGTACATACGAAAATGCACAAGAAATATTTTAAATTCAATTTCCATGAGCTCATCTGAATTATTTGAGTTGTTCAAATATTATTCAAGTTCGCCTCATCTTACTGGCAACAGAAACAATGCCATGTGACTTATTATTTCAGATTTCGGCATCTAATCAGTGCAGCTGGAAAAGTGAATATTGAATTAACAATTGATCATTAATTCATGACAAATGGTGCTGAATAAATCCACAGAGACAACAACTGTGAACGCTCACTCTTCTGGCAAGTGAACACTCACTCTTCTATCCATCAGCTGATGGGGCCAAAATCTGCCTCATAAATTCCAGACTACACATTCAGCTCTAACTTGCAGATTAATACTGCCAAAGTTGAATTTCATTTTGACACTTAATTTTTTTGTCGGATGGTCTGAGAAACTGTTTTGTACTTTTGAGCACACAGATCTCAAGAGATCTTTTAAACATGGAATACCTGATGCTACACAAGGGAACAAAATTTCTTTTCAGTTCACTTAATTCCTACAGCTTTGATTAACATTTCAAGACATTGCTTCTTCCTGTACGAGCAGTCAGAGCTTAGTCCTGCTGTCCGTGTGCTAAGCTGTCCTGCTGACACCCCGTCCTTCTGCCTGCAGCAGCTAGATCTGAGACTGCAGCCACCCCTCAACACTCAGCCCAGCCCCTCTAACAGTCATTATTTTGCCTTCAATTTGCAAGTTTAAATTAAATTACAATTTATAATGCTTATGTTAACTGAACCTATTTTTAAAATATTAATTAGAAAACAAACGGCAGAGAAGAGGAATCAGAGGGGGCAGTTGCCTCTACCCACCCAGGAGCAATAGGGAGCTGAGGGCTGACACAGGGTGCTAATTTCTTTAGCTAAAAAAGCTGCAGTTGGGAGAGAACATTGAAGTGGACCTTTAATGCTAAAGATATAACCCTTATTTTGGTATAAGATGGCCCTTTTCTAGCTAGGTCACATTTATTCCTGATTAAAAGCATCCACATGGGAAATTATACACAGGACTGTAGCAGTAAAGCTGCACTGACACAGCTCTGTTGATAAATGACTTCATTCAGACAAGGTGTAGAGTTTTTTTCTCCATATATAATTCTGCTAAAATGAATGTATTATCAAATTTACTTCAGGGGAGAGGTAACCAGACTGATTTGCAATTGAAGAGACTATCTAAGCTAAAACACTACAATCACAGTACACGTTGCCAAAAAGGAGGTGTCTAGGGAACTTTTCCTCCAAAGCACTTCTGAAACAGCACATCCTACTGCTACAATGCAGAGCGAGCTTGGGGAAGGAAAAAAGAAGCGAATATGCAGTTGTACACACAGACACAAAACGCTATCTGGAATCCATCGTTCTCCTCCTAATTGACAGCTAGTTAAAGCCAAATGCTCTCTGATCCAGTTACATTTGTAGTTTTTGGATGTCTTTATTGGCATAAGACCTACAAACACCAGCCGGTCATAATTAGAAGCACGTGAACTGGATGAAATTCAGTTTGCAAGTAACTTTCAGACACTTGCATTCAGCTAGCATAATGGCTTAGTGACTTAATCGTGTATCCCACACCATGGAGCTGTGGAATTACATCCTTTCTTAAACCAGTGAGGCATTCCACACTAAATGGACATGTAACTGTCTGGGATTTAGTCTGGCCTCAAGAAAAAAGGCAAAGCAAAGACACTGGAACTTTCTCAAAGCTATACTAGTAAACCATCAAATCCCTAAGCGGAGGAATGTTTCTGTTTGGTGAAATCTGTAGCTCAGATACCCAATAAACATTAGCTCAGAGGATACGCCTGAATGAGGTCAAACTGGCAGCAGTGATGTCAAGCCACAAGATCATGAGAGTGTGCAGAGGGATTGCAGCTGGCTCAACCTGTCAGCCCAATCTTTGGCTAATAGGTAACATGAGCCTCCCGTATGTTGCTCATCATCACAGAAACCATCATTGCTCTTCCTGTCAACTCTGACTGTAACAAAGTGCAATACTGCCCTCGAGCATGTTATTTTCCTGGTGTGTCACCCATGGGGACAACAGCTATTTACCCATCCTCTGCCTCTCCATGATGTATGAGAGAGAGTCTGAAACTTCTGCATCTTGAGGAAAACTGTCTCCTCTACTAGAGCACAAAAGGAATAAATCTCCTGGGTGCAAATGCATTGTACTCTTACAAATTACAGCAGCTAACTTTGCTGGGCTTTAAAAACCAACCAACCAACCAACCAACCCACCCCCAAAACCACAAACACCCAAAACAACACAAAAAAAACCCCAACCCAAAAAAACCCCACAAGTTGAGGAAAGAATTCTGAGCTTAATTCAGTTTTCATTTTAATAAAATATATTTCAGAGTGAGCTGCACTTCAAGGCTCCCAGGCATAGGCAGCATCCCATCGTTGTGGCAGCTTCACCCCTTGCCCAACAACGGCACATCTGCACTGTTGACCACAGCTTTCAAACAAGTGATGGATTGCAGATTCTGTCTTTGAGTTTATGCATGAGCTGTTGGGAGCATTTTAATTCAAATAGTCATATTTCCTTTCAGAAATAAAAAAGTGAAACACCATACAACTTCAGCTAAGCTGGCTGCACTCATCAAAGCCACCTACCATGTATTCTGAATAGAACAGCCTTCAAACCAAATCTTGCTCTCATGTACACATTCTGAGAAAGCTTTACTGAAATGGCAAATGAGTGCATTGGTGCAACACTCCAAAGGAAGGAAGATGCTGATCTCACTTAGGTAAGAACTGCACAGGCATATTTGGAAGGAAGAGTCCAACCCTTAAAAAAAGATTATAATCCCTTATAAAAGACATTACAGAACACTACTTGTACTGGCAATCAGGGGTGCACCAACTGTTTAAAATCAGGATATCACGCTGCCTCTAGGCATTGCCACTGGCAATAGTGCCAACTCCAAAACACAGACAGACCTAATATATTACTTGCCGAGAAAAAAAAAAAACTTGTTTAACAATAACTTTTATGTTAATTGTTATGACTGAATAACAAATAATTATTCTTATTACTACATCTTGATAAAGTTGAAAACGCCATACAGACTTAAAACATGGAATTCCACAATTCTGATGCAGTGTAAGGATTCTGAAAAAAAATAGGACATAGACACATGAGAATACGACTATTTCTCCCAAGTAGGATTACCATTGTGCTCAGTCTATAGTAAGAGTCTCACTGACTTCAGCAGAAAGAGAACTGCACAAACACTGACTGTTTCTGAAAAGTCAATGCTATTTATTTAGAGTTTTCTGCACTGGGTACTTAGGAGATTTGCACATGAAGGGATGCAGCATCTGCCTACTTTTCTGTGCTATATTGAAAGAAAACACTCGAGTTCACCCCTGTAGAATGGGAAGTAAAAGAAATAAGACTAAATAAGAGACAAACCAAAACTAGTGGCTTAGAAAACCAGAGACCTGCTAAGGGGTTAAGCATAGTGATGCTCTCACTATATGAGGTATCATTGTGTGCAGCTGTATCTACCTGAGCAACCAGCACTGTACAATAGCGATGGATCTGCAGAGTGGGACAGATAGGGGTGAGCACCTGGCAGCTCCACTACACGCCTCTTGAGTCTGATCGAATTGACCGAGCACTCATTGGCAGCTGGAGCACTTGCAGCACATTTCTGGAGCCCTCTTACACGCGCTGGGCTCATCCCTCTCCAAGAACAAATATTATTTTCTCTCTGCCCCCAAGTTCCAGAAAGCTGCCCAGAGAAATCAGGATGTAGTTACCAACAGTGGTTTGTGTTTATACATAACACCTATCTGCTTATAGTATAACAACTCAAGAGACACAAAGGAAGAATATTATACAAGTACACAATGATTTCAGGTAGACGTTTACATGCTATTAAGTTTAGTGAACATTAACAGATTACAAGGAGGCCCAGATGAGCGAATGCCATAAGGAACCACGGAAATACCAGCAGCAATGTAACATAAGTCACTGTTGCCTGACCTCAAGAACTAACCCCATTTTCTTGCAGGAATGTTAGGTTATAATCCTCCACTAACTGCTGAAGAGGGACACATTTTACATTCCACCTGTCTGATCCACAGTGATGGATTATATATTCTGTTTTCTGTGAGAAAGGAGAACATATTATGATGAAAGTTAGCTGATACCACCACTATATTTAGGAAAAAAGTACTGTAAAGCAACCAAGAGAAATCACATGGAGGCATCACAATCTAATGAGCAGGGCACTGATGTGTTCCTGGAGATCTGAATTCTTTTCTCGATTAAACAGTAGGAGTGGACTGTTTTGCAAATATTTAACTTTCAAGCTTCTAATTACAGTGGCTGAGTTTTTTCTCCTGAGGAAACAGGTGTTGACACAAGATCTGACAGATCTTAGCAACTGGCATTTGCTGGTCCCTTTCACAGTTTTACAAACACACATGGAAAAAAGAAAAATGCATGATCTAACCCTATGAGACAAATATTTGGGCTGTGCATGAAGAATTTTTTTTGATCTGTGTTTGCTTGATGAGCTGTTCATAATCTGGGTCAGTTCTCCCAGAGATGGAAGTTTCAGCACACCCCATTTCGAAATGGCATTATCGTGGCTGAGAAAACCTTCACACATGGGTCAGTTAATAGGAAGTAATTAAATATACCCACAATTAAATCCTTTCAGTGAGGGGGATTTAATCTTGTCCTCTTCCCTAGAAACATCAAAAAGGGAAATGAAATGCATAGAAGAAAATATAAAGAAGATATTTGTTGCATTTCAAAAAACCCCTGAAAACCTACACAGTGCAGATTTAAACTATGTATGTGAGTAAAGTCAAATTTACAGTTTAAAGTATATCCTAGTTCATTTGCATGCTCTAATACTGCTAAAATTTTAATGCATTTGATGAAAGCAGGATAACCAGAAAAAATGTTACCCACTGCACATTGTTTTGCTGCACTGCCTACATACAGCTAATCACAGCCTCCCTGCCTTCACTCTAAAATCTCTAGCTTTTGTGGGTTTTATTCATTGTCCTTAATGTTGTTTAAATGTAGGGGTTTGTCTGAATGACCATTTTATTGTAGTATTAGACTTCTGTTGAGACACATTAATAGCACTGTGTTATCACATGTCACTCAGTTCAGTCATTAATATATGTAACCACTATATTTAGTTTATTTCTGTCATGTCCCTTCCCTCCCTACACCCCCCAAATATTGTTTGCATATCCATTGGAGCTGTGGTAGCCTATCAGCTGAATACATGCATTCTTTGGTTTGAGTACTAATTTGGAAATGCACAGTGCTTACCCATTGTAGTAGCCTATTGGTTATATTCCTACTGAGATTTTTTGAAAGTGCATTTTTGGCACAAAGCACTAAGAGCTCTACGGGCTGGCTACTGGATACACACACTAAATCCATCCTTTGTTCGTGCTTCTGCTGCAATAACGTAAAAATCAGCTAACAGGTTTTACACTACCGAAACACTCAATGGCTGATGAACTTGCCCTGCCACAGTTTTTTTCTGATGTTGAAATATTATTATCCATTGCCCCTCCATTCTCCTCAATTAGATCAAGACTCTGTTAATATAATCTAGATCCTTTCATATCCTCAAATGAAAGATGATCGTTCTTGACATCAAAGTGTCTCATGTCGGCATCACACAACACTGTCTTGAACAGAAGCAGCCCATCCAGCAAGTGCGTCCCGCACCGGAAAGTTGACCAGCTCAGATGGAGGCCGTGCTGTCATGACTGTATCGCTCGAGGGATCTAAGCTCACATCCTTGTAGTTATTTCTTGAAACCAGATATTTCAGAGCTATCTGAAGGAGTTTGAAATGGCACTGAGCCATATGGCATATGTATTCAAGAGGTTTCTTTAATCTCATTCAAACCCGTTCTCATTTATATTGAATTCCTTGCTATGTAAATAAGAAATCAGTTCAAGGTTTGTTAGATTATTTGTTACTTCCACATCATTCAAAGGCATGCCAAGCTCAGAGATTAATTCAGCCAGAAGGGACTTTTGAAAATGGCTGCTCTGACCTTTAATGTAGCACAGAATCCAAAATACAAGGGGTATAGAAGTTAATGTCTTTACAACAGGGATAGATCCAGATGATTTGGCCTGAACTGCACCAAACACATCCCTTTTTAGCACCACCACGTGATACAAGTCACACACAATTATTCAGGTCTCTGTGGTGCATTACCAGGGGCAATCTTTCTGGGTTTGACACAATCTAAGCCTTCACAGAACCACATGCTGTATCACGTGTTTCATTTGCTCTTCTACGCATTTCAGGTTGTTATATGTTGTCGAGCCCACCGCCTTCAGCATTGCAGAATATTTCCATTCTAAATTCACTAGAATATGCACAATAGGTAAAGGAGGGACCAAGGCTTGAGCCTACAAAGTAGACACGGTCCCAACATGGAATATACTTGTGCTGCAGAAAAAGACAAAAATCCCCACGAGGTCCAATAATCAGAAAACAGGGGAAGAAAATGTATTCCAGTCCAAATCTGGGAGTCAGCCTGCACAAACCACATGAATGTGATATAAAATAGAACCTGTTCAGGAACACGTTTGCAATATCCAGGCACTGGTCCATCTTCTTCATATCCTGTCACCACCTCCTTTTCTTACCCACTTCCATACAACAGCCATGTGATTTCTCAGCCTCTTCGTAAATTAACTGAATGATAAACTGAATGTAAACTTCCCCTACAATCCTCCCTAAACGATCCCAGGAACATTTCTAACCCATTTAAAAACTCTGCTCAGTATTTCTGTATTCCTTGAAGCTCTGACACCAGGAACAATCTTGGTAAGGCTGTACCCAGAAACACGACCACTTACATTTTAAAAACTTTCTTCAATTATCTAAAAGATCTTGTCTCCTTTCAGGCACAGCACTGTAATAAAAGCTCATGTTTATGGGCTTTCTTATGGCAGCCCCCCAAACCTCACCTGAGCGTATTCAAAAACTTCAGGTCCATGGAGTCTACGCTCATTGTTCGCAGACAAGTTACCNTTCAGTATTTCTGTATCCCCTGAAGCTCAGGTCCACGGAGCTACACTCATTGTTCGCAGACAAGTTACCTTGCATTGGTTTTATTAAAGACAGTCCTTTGCAATTATGATCAATTGACTAACAAACTTGGATAACTCAATAAAAGCAACCTGTCTTCTCTTTTCTTACTACTCCACCAATATCTGCAAAGCCTTCAAGCTTCGCAAAAAAATTACATTGACAATTATAGTCACTGGTGATAATACTAAAAGTTAGACCACAACTCAGTCCCTTACTGGCCGTACAAAAAGACCACTCTCACTGATCTCTCTCTCTTTACAACTATATTTTGAGATCTACCAATGAATCGATTTTTAAAAGACACCCAGATAAATCCAAGCTTTTATATCAAAATGTCATGCAGTATTAAGTTCTGAAGTTCAAGTACACAGTGTCAGTTATATCGCCTTTATCAACCTGCCCATAATCCACTAAAAAAAAAATACACCAAGTGTCTGTCTGACAAGCTCTGTATTTCCAAATAACTATGCTAGTATTAATTAAATTTTTAGCTGGCAAGCCTTGCTGATGAACTCCTGAATCAAGTGTTTAGATATTTTACACAGTCAATATCAGGCCAATTTGCCTATAGCTTCCTGGTCATTCTTTTTTACCTCGTTAAAGCAAAAAAACAATATACACATTTGCTGAAAGTCTGTGACATTTCTTTGGTTTCTAACATTGTTTAATTAGTGATCCAGAAAGCTTCTCATATTTTTAAATGGTTCTTAGATATGAAATTGATCACATCTAGTCCACGTTTTCCTCTTATATGGCAAACCTTCTATTTTAGCTACAGCCACAATATACAGAATGGATACCTCCACCTTCCTCATCCCAAATACTGAGCAGATATATCAAGCAAACATCTCAATTTTTTTGGTTCATCATTAGTTATGATATCCTGACAACTGCCCCTATATCAAACCACGTCATCCAATGAAGGGCTGGTAAGCTATTTCGTTACTTTCTAGCAGTGAATATTATATCACAACAGATGAATCAAAGCTGGCGCCATCAAGCCCACAGTGAAAAAAACATCACGAAGATTAATTCAATTGTGGAGCTAAAACACAGCAACTACATTAGATTTCTGCTTTCAGTGGAGTCCCCCCTCTCAATGAGGGAAGCGTACAGAGTATCTGAGACCTGCCAAGAGCATCTCAGCTCACCTGTGAAAAAATCAAGTTTGTGACAGGCAGGAGTGAACAGATAATCAATAACAAAGCAGACACTGTTCAGGGAGGGAGGCTATTTTCCCTGATAAACACACTGAAGTAGGAAGACAACTGGTGCCTAGCGACAGAGAAGAGCAGAAGAATTATACCTTTACTAACATGTTAATAATCACTTCATGTTAACTAAGGAAATGCAAACTTTACAGACGCACGAAGCAACTAAATCTAGGAATATTTTAGAACATATCAGGCACAGATAGTACAACAGCATAAAGAGTCCCCTTTGTAACCAAGCTCTGCACCACTTACAAATGCACAAACAGCTTCAGACTACAAGGAGGAAACAAAAATGCTCTTGGTGTCTCCAGAGAGGCTGTTCATGTTCTGGCACACACCTAAAAGGAAAGAACTATCCTCGCAGTCACCTTCACATAGAATTTCTGCCTCAAGTTCATATTGTTGTCCCTTTTTCCGAGCCATCTCTCCACAGAGTGGGAAAAATATCTGGGCTTTGCAGGTTGGTCTCTCTGGGACAACAAAGTTGGTGACACAGAGGCTGCAAATCCTCTTGTACACAAAAATCCCCCAAACAATCCCATCTTCTGGGATTTTCAGTTCACTGTCATCTCTTGGTTCTCAAGGAGCAACTTGTATAACTGAAAGCTACTGGATTTTTTTCTAGAAGGACTGAAAATTTACCAGTACACCAAAAAAAAGAAACTAAAAAGGTCTGTGCAGCAGCATTGCTTGGCAACACCTTCTGTATCATGAGTAAGAGACTGCCAGTACTTCACTACACCACATCACTCAGGCAAGCCCTTTGTATCATAGGGCTGAGATCTTTCATCATACATCCGTCTAGAGGAGAGGTGTTATTAGAGGGGTCTCAGTAACAACTGATGTTAATGATTTAAAGAAAAAAATAGAAAGTTTTAACTATTTTGTGTTGGTATATTTTCAACACCCAGTGCTGCTTTGTAAAACTGATAAAATATAAACCAATTACAAATTCCAGACTCAAAATTGCACAATTAAAAAAAAACCAAAATTAAGATAATTTTTATCCCAGAAATAAAAATTTCTGAGGAATCCCAGCAATATATTCCACTGCTTGAAAATGGAAATGTTTCTGAATTATCAAAAACCCCACAACGCACAAATCCTGAATTTCAGACAGCTTCAGTAAACAGTTTATCAACACTCATTACTCACAGTCAGTGTACCACTGCACACAGCCTTAACATATGCTGCCTGACACCCAGCCTCCCAGGAACAAGACCGACTGTTCTGAAGATCTGGTTACTTAAGCCTGAGAGCTAAGAGACATAAAGGAGATGAATCTGTAATTACAGCCCAGTTACTATGCAAATACTTCAGCATACTATCTTGGTAAGAAATCTAGGTCTTCCCTTTCAGAACAGTTTCATTATTAGAAACGATTATTGCCTTTATTCCACCACTGTGATTTTTCATGCATCTTATACAGCACAGATAAGGAGCAAACAAGAACAAACAGCTTTTACCTCTGCAGTCCTCACTGGCAGCATCAAATCACAGCCCTGAAAGGACCAGAGACGAGAAACACCCAGGGATTTAAAATCTGTGGTTAGCAGAAAGCCTGAATAATGAGTTGCATCTCATATCTTAAGACTGCAGGTATTTTTAACAAGTTCATAAGGTTGCATGCAGCTGAACCCGCACAGGTCAGACACACTGTCATTCCTTGTGTCATGGGGGTGACGAGTCTATAACAGACCGTTAACATGTGGTCCTGGCTGTGAATAGTTTTTTAAAGTTTGGTTTTTTTCTGCTAGTGTTCTTGACTGTGCTTGTGTGACAGAATTAAGACAGGAATTTGACTGAGGAGCGCGATTCCAAAGGGCAGTGCTGTATGAAGCCTGCAGTTCCAGCCCCAGTAAGCACGGCAGTAGGGACCCAGGAGTGCACTGGTACAGACTCGGCTCTTCTGCACGATTACTGCTGACAGGCACCACGGCTGACACTGGATGTGTGAGGACGAGTGCTACACGGACACAACTAGGGTAAGCACACTGTACTGGATAAGCACATCAGACCTAGCTATGCATAGCCTGGTTTTAACTGTAGTGTAGGCAAGCCGCTTTAAAGCAGCTTGGCTGAGACATAATTCAGAAAGAAGAAAAATCCACAGGCAAAGGCTTGCTATTGAAAATGTCCTGCACCTTAGCCACAACTTCATTATCTCACATTCACTGGACTACTTCAAACACCCAACATGTTATTCACAGCCACACAGTTTTCACAGCATCAGCAGAGGAAGGCAAAAAAAGATGCTTAAAAAGAACTTTCTGCTCAAAGAAGTGAAAAAGCAAGCTGGAGTACTTCATCTAGTCCCTCGCCTTTATCAAAGGTAAACTCCTCACGTAAATGGAGCAGATACAGTGTCTCTCCCCAGAGCCCCAGAAGCCCCAAGGGCAGGCTAGATTAGGCTTCCAGGGCTGATGCAACCTTGTGTGAAGCATTACTTCATTAAGTGGTGAGTTAGCAACATGTTTTGTGCAAAGTATTTTGCTTGGAACTTTGTGTCATGCACACAAAAGCAGTAGTTGTGAGAAGGTCTGTTTTGATTCTTCTGGGTTGCTGCCCCCCCTCTTTAGAGGCAAGTAACCTGTCAGGCGATTCACAAACGTCACCTCATCCTGCAAACAAACATTATGGTTGATCATTAAAGATTGCTATGATATTTGCTAAAAGAATAACAGAGGTCTGGACAAAGCATCCATAACAGTATTGGATACATGGGAAAATAAATTTTTATGAAGTGCTGGATAAATTCACCATAGTTTTTTTGCATTTCCCTGCTTGCTATCTTTTCTCATTTGAAGGACAGATCTGTATTAGTTTCCAAACAGAGAGCATATTGTTCCACATGTTCTACAGCTCCTGAATCACACTAATTTGTATTACTACATTTTTAATTTAATGATTGATATGTTGGCTTTGCAAACTGACTGTCAGAATAATTCATATAGTATTAAAAAACCCAAGCGTACAGTAGTTTTATTAATGTACCCTTAAAGAATAATGAAACCTTCAGCCTTGCTCTAATGAATTCTGGTGAAACACTTATGAATGATACTATTCTTATACGCCTGTCCCTCAGGTGGGGAGGAGGGTGAGGGAAGGAACAAGGAACAAAGAAAGCAAAAATTTGTAGTGCTAAAATGGAAACGTTTTCTGAAATAACCTTTAGATATTAAGTCCTGGCAGGAGAAATGGCAGCTTCAAACATCCACTTATTTATTCCCCTGCACAGCAGGATTATGAAGGATTGCTGCTTGTTTTGTTTCATTTCAAACCCCAGGCACAGCTGTTCCAGGCTCTCCAACTGCACCGAGGCAAGATCGCAATACCTCAGGTCAAGTCCTGAAGCTCTAAATCAGTTTTTCAATGGATGGTTTGCATCAGGGGCAAATCCTGTTCTCAGCCCATATCCATGGTTCCAGAGACTCATCAGCACACTATGAACATGTTGCATGTGAGTACAGGAAGATTTGAATCCCTGCATACAGAAAAGTACACACAATTCGTGTGTAGGATTGGTTTTCAGATGGCTATGCATGACCCAGAGAGGAAGGGAATGAGATTAACTACCAGCCATCGTAAGGCTCCTTTCTATATTCCTGCCTAAGGATACTGTAAGTACAACTTCTGATATTGCACTGCAAAATATCAGCACATTGCGACCAAAATGCCTTTCCCCAAATATCTGAAGTTTAATAACTTTTACTAAGTTTAAGACAGAGTTACAAAGCGCATACCTAGATTCCTACCTGCTGTTAGCGTGTCAGGAGGTATTATGCAGAAAGTGGAATGTGGTTATAGTGTGCAGGCTGGTTGAAGGACAGACTCAATCAATGAAGTTACAAGAATAGATGGATGAGAATGCCCCTTCTGAGAATACTTTGCTTCCGGCAACCTGCACAGGACTTCAGAACAAAATCAAAACTCCGCAAGAGACACAAAGTGAGAAGTGTTGTGTTTCAAAAACACCCAACCCAACCAAACCAAAACAAAACCAACAATCTTCAAGAAGCTACACAGAACTAGTAGAGAACAGATCTGTAAATCCTGTTTGATGACCATAGGAAACAGGATTCAGGCAGTAGCTCTGAGAAGGGCTGACTTCTTGCAAGGTGTCTAACCCCCGTCCTGTTCACAGTGTGCAACACAACTTCAGCACCAAAGCACCACGGCCTCCTCTCTTTCTTTCATAACATTTTATCTTCCTCTCTGTGGTAAAACAAGACAGTTTCATTCCCTGGGGAAGACAGTGAAGAATGTAAGAATGGGGAACTGGACTTAGGTTACCTGTCACATCCCGGTCTCCAGAAACTCATTCCTCCAGGGACCTCTGGATTTCCGAGATGGACAGCACACTGAGACTCAGAAGGAAAAAATGCCTGATCATTGTTGGGCCTCCTGCACAGAGAACTCTCCAAGCTCTCAGAAGCTGACAGGGTTGCAAAGGAGCCATAATAAAGCTGATGAGGCTCTGTGAAAATGTCCAAGTCAGAAATGACAAATGAGTTGACTGGCCATGCAGGGAGGACAGGATTTCCCCCACCCAGATGATGCTTTCCAAACAAGAGGGTTGTATTTTGTTTTCAATGTTATTGTTTAGGCTTCTCACAGTTTCAATGTTCTTTCACTTGGTTGTTAACAAGAAGGCTCCTCTGCAAGTCTGAAGGTCTCAGTCCAGAAAGGACAATAAAAATAAAAATATCTGTCTAGGGAATATCCTGAGATGAAACTTCCAAATCTGGTTCCAACCCTGATGTTTTTCTTTTCCAAAAAGAATCTGGCTGGTGCAATACACAAGGGTTACGCTGGGTTACACCAGAGCAACCCAGCACGAAGTGCAGCTGATCAGCTTCCCAGGTGACAGCTGATGCCGCTTTTCTGGTGTCTGCAGTGGATACACAAAGGATGTGCTACTGCCCTACCCAATACAGGCTATGCCACCAGAGAGGAGAATCTGATTACTCAACTTTGTCAGAGTTTGTACTGTTATGGTGGAAACAGCATAAAACTACCCAGATGTTTCAAATTGGTGAAATATGAGGAAAAGCACATTCCGGGAAAAAAAGCAATAAATGGAAGAAAATGTACATCACAGAGACCGCGTGCTGCAGAACACATCCCTTTGGTGGCCAACAGCCTAGTTCAGGCATGTTGTTGAGAGGGATGGGAAATTGCAGCACACTTCCATACTTTGTTTGCACATCACACACATGGAGGATGGTAGCACCCACTGCTTGTGCGAAAATATCTTTGGTTTCATTCAGCTGTATTGTACATCTAAAGTAGGAATAATCACTGGAAGCAGAATTTGCTACTATGCTGAAATCTTGTTTACTAGCTGGCCCTAGTCAGTAAATCCTAGTTTCTGACTAATATGCTGCATGATGCCATGCAGGTCATTTTACTTTCCTCTGTTATAACAAGCACAAAATGTAAGAGGCACCTTACACCTTAATTACATGAGATATATAAGAAAGAGAATTATGGAAATAGCTGAATGTTTGTCCAACAAGAAATTCTAACATTTCAGTAGCTGACTACTTTTCACCACCAGTGCTCTGAAACATAGTGTGTAGAGATGGTGAAGCATTAAATTTCAATATTTTAGGCTGAAAAGCAGTGCATTCTTGAATACTTCGTATTGAGCCAGTTCAATATTAAGCCACCTTCCCCTCTGCAGTACACTACCTTGCAGAAATTGTTCACTGGGCTTCTTGATGTCCACATTCTTCACAGCACAAGCCCACTTCTTAAATTGTCCCTCTTGAAATAGTCCTTCCACCGAACATATGGACCACACCACACCACTCTATGCTGCAATACAGAGATGGGGGCAGGAGGCACACCTCCTACCAGAGTACAGGCACTAACCACAGCTCCTCTCAATCAGCATGCCACAATAAAGAAAACTAAATATTTTATGACAGTTCATTTAACTGAAATATCGCATGCAGTTCAGACATAACAGGTCTGACAGCCAGATCTATTTCTGTTGTTAACCTTTCAAAACGCTTACCTGCGAAAACTCTATCTCTAAATTAACAACCATCATGGAAACTAAAAACTGTCTGAATCCCTTAGTGACAAGAAAAGGATATTGTTTTCATTCTGCAGCTACTGACTACCAGGGTAAAACCAAACTACAGCCAAATCCTTAATTGCCAATAATCGTAAATTGCTACTGATTCCAGCATTTGGACCCCAAACAGGAAAAGTGTTTTCAAAGAAATCAGGAGAGAACACAACAGATACTGAGAGTACATTTTAACAGTAACAAATTTCAGTGTAATTGACTTCAGTCCAGCAAAGTTTTCCCAAACACTAAGTAATTTCTACAGTGTTTCAGCTGCAGATGAGGAATAAGAAAAACATCTCAGAAAAAGAGGTATTTAAAGGCAACTTAAAGCTTTACTCATTTTTTATGTCAGCCATGTGCCAGGATGTGTTGTCACCTGGTTTTCTCTGCTTTCTTCCAGTTGGGAACACTCCTCAGTTTGTCCCCTGAAGGAGGATCTGCTGCAATGTAAAGTCTCACTCTGCAAAAACTGTAAGCATTGTTTTTCTGTTTGTGTTTTTTGTGTGTTTTTTTGTTGTTGTTTTTTTTTAACGCACCATGGCATAAATTTTTACCATAAGGGCATGCCAGCCACGGCTAAAGACCTGAAAGAGGAACCACACATCCAGCAAGGTGCCGAGTTCCTCATAACATTAATGGCACATTAGGACAAAGACCGCTTTTTGCAGAAATGTGCAGACGAAGTCCAGCAATTACTAGAAAAGATCACTTGCTGTCCTTTTGGGGTGGGGGGAATGGGGGCTGGAGGTACAATGGGTAATGGCTCAGGTTTCCTTGTAATTGTCCTGACATATTAGCTCAATATAAAAACACTTGGGTCCTGTGTGACACAGTGCTGCCAGATAAGAGACGTGTTTACTGGCTCTTACAAAATTTTTGTGACATTACTAGTAAGAATTATTCAAGACTGTAATCCTGATCTATAAGACAAAGCCCAGTACAGTCAAAACAAAACAGCAACAAAACCCTTTCTGCAATGAAGCTGACAAGCAAGCCAAAGCCGGTGGCTCCCAAGTCGTGGTACGTGGTCCCTCACATACGTGATGGGAAGGGGATGATGGGAAGCCACAGAAAATGCAAGGAGGTACCAGCTACTGGACTTGTCTGGAAAGCATTTTATTAAGCAGACCAAATCAATGGCTAGAAGTTCTTTCCAGCTCTCATGTGCTTCTCTTCTGATTGCTATGATATAGATTCTATTTCAGTATAATAAAGCAACAAGCTGTACTGAGTCAATACCATACAGAGACTTCAGAATGGAGCCATGGCATGCTACAGATACATATTTGTCAGACCTTGCCAACACATCTGATGCATTCTGCACTTCTACAGAAAATCAGGTGTCTTAATTTTCTCTGTTTTTCAAAGAGTATCTGCATCATGTCACAAAATTCCCAGTGGAAAAGAATTCCAAGCCAGGAAAAAAAATCCAGTTTATCTTGTAAAAACATTAGCAGATATTGGTAAGAAATAAAATAAGCAATCCTGCTTTTAAATCCAGTCTGTATTTACTAATTCTGGACCTGGAAAAAAGTTCTGACAGGGATGTTCAGGTGCAACCATCAACAAGTTCTAATTGCACAGCAGAACTCAGAATCATTTACAAACTAACTCAATCACTCATCAGAATATTTTTAGCCACAAACCTTCTTTATATATAAAATCCAACCCCTTCCAATGCTAGTAGCCCTGTCATTTCCTGATTTAGATCACCTGAATAAAATGGGTTGCTTATCCATGTCTCAGGTATGAAGTGGTTATTTGTAGAGGCTTTCCCACTGCCATGCCTAGCCCTGTTCTCAGGGATATTCTTTGAGGGTGAGCAATGGGCTTATTCTTCATGATCTATGCGATTGCTTCTTTATCACTGTCAAAAAGCGTTAGTCAATTTGTGGTTTTGTGGCAGGGGCACTTTTCTATTGAACAAAAATTAGATGAACCACTTCCTGCACCTCAGGCTGAATAATTGTAAAATAATCACAGTTTCTGTGAACATGGGGATGATTTAAAATGGTATTTCAGAGGTTCAAAATTTTACTAACAGTCTCTAGTGAACGTCATATGATGGTTCAGCCAAAACAGGAAGATATTGGCTTCATCTAGGTAGGTATTAGCAGTGCCATACATTCACCTGAACCCTGCTGAAAAGCAGTACATAGCCTCACTTTCTGTTTGTTGATACAGGAGATTCAGGTTATTTTGATAGAAACACAGTACTTCTGACTTATGAAAAACTGCCCCTGCCCCCCAGCCTTTCAGGAGGTACACGGTTTGAACCCACGAAACAATCTGGACCAGTTACTACCCTATCAGAACTCTGTTCGTTAACATGATTTTCAGTAAAAGCCTTTTGGTACTCCACAGTGGCAAACAAAGAAAAAAAATAACATTTAAAAAAACTAACCAATGTGAAAGAGAACAAAAAATGTTTCTAGAAATTTTCATTGTAACTCCACTTATCTATTCACTGAAAAAGTGACAAGTGTCACCACATCGCAGTGTCTATAACGTGTGTACTGTATCTTTACACAACTTTTCAATTAAACAGAAAAAGAACAAAGGAATGAAAAGAGAAATTAATATTAGTGCTGGATTTATGTGCTTCAGTAGAAATAAGATGAATACACAACTATCGGGCATGTCAAAGACATATTTGGGTAGTAGCAAACATTTCAGAAAACAGGCTACAGTCTCTTGTCTGTCAGATGAAGTGCAGATGCAAATTCAACATTAAAACAAAAAAAAATCCAAGATGAAAGTACAAATGTGAAAAAAAAAAAGAGAAAAATCCAAAACCTCCAAACACTACCAGGAAAATTCATCACTTTCTAAAGAGAATAATCAGCTCTAAGCATCAGAGTCTATTTTGCAGCACATTCAGACAGAACTAGTCTAGCAATAACATGCTACAAATACTTCTAGAGCTTCACTAGCCCCACACTTCTCAGTCTCTATTTTTTTTTCTAACATGCAAGTTTAAGGTTGATTCAGTTTTCCGCTGCAAAACCCTTTATTTTCAAAGATTATATAGTTGGATTTACAGTGGCTGGTTATTGCAAGGAGAAAAAGAGGGAGGAGAGTGTAATCCTACAAGTCTTGGAAAATTGCAAGAATAAATCATGATGGAGACTTTTACTTTTATTACATTTACTTTTATAAAAACAATATAAATAAAAGACTGCAAACAAGAATGAACCACAAAGCAGGAAATAGGAATAATCCTTTCTTCTGCTCCTTCCTTATTCTTGTTAAAGCTTTTTCTGTCTTTACTCTAGAAACAAAGCACTATAAAAATCTATTAATATTCCTCATTTTCCCTAGCTAACTGTCATTATTACAGAAAGTGAGAAATGGCTGTCAAGCTCAAAAGCAAAACCAAGCACATTCTAAATCCCCTACAGCCACACTCATTCCATATGAGGACATTGCTGCTTTATGGAAGTGAGCAGAGTAAATAATTTTTAAAAATAATTAAAAATTTTAATAATTAACCATTCCAAAGAACCCTGTTTTGGTTTTTTTTTTTTTTCCCCATGCAGTTTGTTCTCCAAATGGAAGCAGGGATCTTTTATCCCACACAGTGCTTGTCAATGCCCAGGGCACAGGACACTAGGAAATTTAGATCACACAGCATGGATTGCGTTAGTGGGAGAACAGATCTAGATGAGACAAAAATCTATACCCAAATGGAAAGATCAGCACCGATTACTCAAAATCAAAGGGTGCACTCTGAAAGAAGTCTATGTGATTCCATCCTGAGCACTCAGAGAACAAAGCAAAATCTGTCAGTGTTCAAGAACTTCACCCTTCTTGGCTCCAGAGAGCAACTAGGTGAGAAGAAATATGAACATCTTCTCATGAGAAGCAGACTTTATTTAAATACAGTCTGGAACTGGTTCATTAGTTCATATTCCAACCGTAGGGTCAGACTTTAATGGCGAGGCCAATATAAGCCAGTAACTTCCAGTCATAATCACAAATTCAGTGCCACGCAGACATGGCTAGAAATAAAACAGGCTATTTCACTACTGCCAGCTTTCTGGGAAATGTTCTTTTAATCTGTCCAGCTGAAAGTCATTTCAAGTCATTCAGGGCTGATAACTCT
Organism: Syrrhaptes paradoxus; assembly: GCA_013400615.1. Classification (NCBI taxonomy): domain Eukaryota; kingdom Metazoa; phylum Chordata; class Aves; order Pterocliformes; family Pteroclidae; genus Syrrhaptes; species Syrrhaptes paradoxus. The sequence continues at coordinate 62,643 of VZTO01027069.1, forward strand.
TAGCACAGCTCAGATTTAGGTCTGGTCAGGTATTAAAGTGCTCTGGACACACCACTGAGGCTGAAACTCCAGTAATACAATTATTTCACCTCCTTGACAGTTTTTCAAAATGGACTGGCACCCAATATGCAGAAACACTTGTGAAAATCTGGTCCTTCTTCTCTGTGCATCATGCTGAAGTTACAATTTCCACCGAAAGACCTTGGAAAAAGCCCTTTACACTTCACTTTCCCCTGTGTTCCTACCCAAGGAGGGACCTCCACTGCCTTTGCTGGTAACTGGCTTTTTTAAACATTGTGATTTTGACCAGACTGTTGAGTCATCCTGTTATAATAGTTTTAATGACAACTACAAAGCCTTATTTCTGATCATTTAAAAGTACATTAAAATTCAGCCCTAAGGCAATGAACAACTGGTGAAAGAGTAGCAGTCCCAATAAAATCTAGGATTTCTTTGTCTTTCTCTTTTTTTTTCCCCTCCCCAAGTAACCTCAGAGAAGCAGGGTTTGTGAGGAGAGGTAATGTAGTTCATTAAACCAACCGATGAAGCTAGGAGAAGCAGACAAGCTTTTAGACACACAACTCCTTCAGGTCAAATATCATAATAAAATAAAATAATTTTCAAAATATTGCAGAAGAGTACTTATCTCCAGTAATAGCAAATGTGCTTTTGAGCTTTAGCACTGCTTATTAAAGCCTTAACATTTTGGTTTGAGAATGGACACAAGGTCTGCACAGCACTGGAGCAGAAGACTTCTCCATTTGAGCTGACATACCAGAAAAAGCATAGACTCTAAAATAAAAAAAAAAAAACAATCTCTGGTCTGTGCAGTAAATGCCCATTATGTACAGTGCAATGCAAATAGTTTCGCCTCCAGTGTTTAAAAATATTTTCTTGGAAGTCATTCAATTCCTCCCAGGATGTTTTCATTTTAATTTTTCTTAATGCATAAAGAAATCACATGTGGAAACAACTTCTCCAGACTCATGCCTCAGCTTTTTGTTATTTTCACCATCTTTTCAGTCACTTCAGCAAGACCCTTGTGAAAATCCCACACTGGACCTCACCTTTGCACTTCTTACTATTCTTTGTCATTCTGGACCTACTTGTGGTCTGTTATGCGAACAGAGCCACTGCCCATGTTGGTCAGTAAGAGCAAGGGGAGGAAACCTCCGCTCACCTCCCCTGCGAGACCCCTTCACATCAGCTTCACTCCTCGGCAGGGAGGTGCCTGCTCTGCCCCAGCCCTGCAGCCTGAGCCCCGGCAAGGGCTTGGACCCGGCAAGCTGCAGCAGCCTGAGTGTCGTGAGATGGCAGGCTCGATGTTGAGCCAAGCCTCAAAAGCAGAGGAAAGCCTCCCCTCGCCCAGGAAACTACAAGGAGCTAGGGGAGAGCCTGTGCCGGCGGCACTCAGCAGGACAAGGAAGGTTGCTGGACTACAAAGAAAGCCTGGAGGACATGCTGTCTTGACAGATAAGGAGTACATTTGCTTTTTAGCCTTTTATTTACCTTCTTGCTCTCACAAAATCTGTTTTCTCTTTCTAAAGAGTTGCTTTATTATTCTGTGTTACACTGAAACATATCTGAAGAAATTAGAAGCCTTTCGTCTCTTTTTGGCATATTCACTTTGAAAAGGGGGAAGAGAAGTTCAAATGATCATTTGAAGGACGTGAGGTCTAATCACACTCCCTTTTCTTCCCTCCAGGCTCCACCAGACTTTGAGGGTATTTTGGAAGGCAGCAAGTGTCTCTAACTCTGCTTTGTGATTTTGGGTGCAGCATCGCCACAGCTAGTACCGGTTTGCTTAAAGAGGGAACAAAGATGCTGCTAAGTTCTGATTTTCTCAACTCCCTGAGGCTCTGTTATGAAGTATTTAGTATGTGACAGCGATCTCATTTGTGACATTCTTATTTCTAAGTTAGTACTGATAATCCCACATGGTGTTAAAAGAGGCCCTGACATACCAAAGGCTCTGTCTTCTAGGGAAAATATAAAAACTAGACTCTTCTGCTCTCAAGTTCCTACACAGCCCAGCTGCTAGGGTTGGTGACCTGGCCGAATTCCAGTCTGAGGCACTGTGATCCTTTTCCTTACTCCTCCCTGGGTCTTCCTTCTTCTGCCCAAGGGAAGATTAGGCATTAAAAACCCAATAACACCAGTACACCCTGTCCCAAAGGTGTGCGTCAGAGCACTGGGCTCAGACAGCCCCACGGTTGTACCTGTGGTTTTACACCATGCTGAATCCAGGAAAATAAAAGGTGGGATCTACACAGATATTAAATCCTTATTTGAAAGTTTTATAGGGCTAAAAAAACCCCATCTATGTGGTGCATAGATGTTCACTATTAAAAAAGAGCTATGGCTGATTTCAAGTGTAGCTGCATAGGCAACAACTGTGCTTTTGCAGGCTGCCTGCAAGTGTGCACAGGTAAGTAAATACTTTTTGTATATTTGTTAACATTCATACAGTAGAGAAATGAAGGGCTTATAAGGCATTCAAAAGACTTTGTACTCTTCAAAAAATTACATTTAATATTTTAACATCAAAAACCAAAGGCCTCAAAAAATAGCTGGTACATAGAATTAAAGAAATGTTAAAAATTATTGTCAGAAACTTAACAAATAAACTGACCAAACATTTGAAATCATGCTGTTCTAAGAGATGATTTTAGCTCCTAGCACTTTTTGGCTTTAATATTAATTACTGACACAACATAAATTTAAAAACAGCACTAGTAGTAGCCTAGTGACCTGGTACTGCACTGTAGCAAAGAGCCGTGAGGAGAATCCTACTGGTCTTTTTTAAAAAACACTCAGCGAAATTGCCCAAGGGATAACACCAATCAAAAATCACATCCTGGGACTAATCATGAGCACCTGAAATCTCCAGTGACTTACGTGCTCAGGTATGTTTTAATCTGGACCATACCCCAAAGCACTGCAATCATCTTCTCACACACAGGAACAAACAAGCAAACAACCCAAAAGAAATCCAGACAAACATGTCCTCCCCAAACCTTTGTATATTATGGGGTGGGGAGAAGGGGAAGAGAGCACAATTCCTACATACACTGCATGTATTCCATTCCCAGGTAAGAAACATGTATCTTCCTGCAGCAAATCACCACCATAGCCACCTGAGTCAACGATATGTTCAAGCCCATTTTGTTGCGCTGCTGAGCCCTCTGGAGTCAAGAGGCTCAAACTGTTAGTGTTCCGTCAATAACCTGGAAAAGGAGTCCCTACCTAACAGTGGCTTCAGACATAGAAGGTGGCAGCAGTGTGACAGCACACAGCAATGGACTCATTGAGCTGGCTTTAGGCTTAGTGCTGATGTCCAGTAGATGTCTAACAGCTGATGAAAGGTCTTTTCTTGCACCCTGTAACACAGTCACTTTAATCCAGCATAAATGTGTGGTTGCCAAAAGCAGTGCCAAACTTTGGAATTGGGACCATCCTTGCTACCACAGAATCCTTTTGTTCCTCCTTGAGCATATGAGTTAGTATTTCGGTATAACCGAATCATATCCTAACTTTATTACCCTACATCTCAAAGTCATTAAATTCTTTTCATATAACGCTCTAATCTTCCTTTTTATAGACTATGCCACCTAAACTTGTGTAAATGGCAAATTTCATTAGCACACTCTTCATTTTTTATTAAGTTCCCTACCGAAAATGTTAAATATGATCAGGCCCAAGTCTGAGCAAGTTGAATTTCAGATGCAACTTCCCCCATTGTTTTGGACCTGAAACCTGGGACTAAACCAAAGATAACATACTAATCCAAAGGTAATCCATGAAAATAACCTATGCAATGCACTGTACCCCTAGGGCACCAAAATTTAAGGCAGGAAATGGCAAACACACGGGTTTGCTCCATGTACTAAAATTTGCAGTTGATACTCTGGGGTTTTTTTTGCCCCCTGATAAATAAGTATAAGCTCCAACAAGTTGAGAGGCCTTTTCTCATATTTAGAGCGTTCATCTAGAGACTGACTGTAGAGATTTGTCTATCAATTGTTCACACTTGGTGCTGCCCTGAACTGATCACCCCTTTAATTAACCATGTTAAACTAGCTCCCTGAAGCTTCTGATGCTTCTGCCACTCGCCTGTGGGTTTCCTCTTCACTGCAAGCCTGAGTGCTTCCATTAAGTTTACAGTGAGAAGAAACCAATAGAGGAAATGATGAAGGATATCCCTGGGCTCCATTTGAAAGAACTGTTAAAGAAAGGCTTCACAGCAAAAGAGAATTTAATAAAATAGCCTTTTTTTTCCCCTTGATGCCTAGGGGAAAGAAAACAGAAAGAATATATTTATTTTTGTTGTATTTAAAATGTCTTTTGTAATAGCAAAACAAAAATTACTAAGCAATGGCACACCATCACAGAGGACGTTGTACTCCCCAGTCGTAATATTGTAGTCCCCGGACCTGGTGTATCCACGGTTTCATCTTCAATAATATGAATATTAACATCATGCATATGGGAAAAACTTGGAAACAAAGGGTTTAGTTGGATTGTAGAAAGATGGACTATATCCTTATAGACTCTTCTAAAAAGTCTCGCCCACATATTAAGAATGCAGTGGCCACCTTGGAGATCTTAAAAATTTTGTCAGGTCAGTATTTGTGGCATCACCATTATCTCCTTTAATGAGTATTGTAAATGATGATGTGTCAAACAATTAACACATTTCTCCTAGTCTTGCACTTAGGATAACACATATTTCCCAAGAGTGGGAAAGAATTTATTTGGCTTACTTTCAGTTTGCGCAACAAGGGTACAAATCTAGCCTCAAGAGCAGCAAGTCTGGTGTATCATTACCACTTTCTGCAGGTACACATTTAAAAGTTAGGAAGACTTCTGCCTGAACTCAGAAAATTAATAAGAATGAAGCAAATATGACTGTTGGCAAATATGCATTTTGCAAAATGAGTTAAGTATTTTAGCACCTTAAAAAAAGCAATGACAATTTGAAAATATGCTTCCTCCTTGCCTTCCTCTGAACAAAGACAAAATCACAAACCTGAATAGCTCTAGGTGAATTTATGTATTTTTCAGCAGTTAACGCTATATGCAGCCATCATCTTTTTTGGCCAATTTTTTTTTTCTTTTTTTACAAGCTCTGACACAGAATATGTGTCAATATGTGGGTGATTTAGAGCTGGAACAAATAGATACAAGCAAGGACCTCTGCAAATTCAGTGAAACCAGTTTACTGGGGTCATGTTCCCATTCTGTGTGTACAACTCATCTGGGTAAACCAGAAAGCAACGCAGCTCCCCCTAATAAAGTCTTATTTTGTGCAACAAGCACAACTTGAAGCACATCACAACATTCCTCTTTCTCTCATTGAAAAAAAGAGAGTTTGGCCAGCAACTGCAAACTAAAATGCAGTGTGCCAGATCTGAACAGCTGCATGTATCCCACTTCTCCCGAGGCTCCATCACTTGCCACATGCCAGTCACCATAATTAGCGAGAGTTAGAAGGAAAACTCACAGTACAGTTAGGAAATGTACAGCATTATACATAAATAAAAGATTACTGCTCCCCTGTGCTCTTGTCTCTTCTAATTCCTGTTTTTTCTCCCCACAGACCAATAGCAGTGTTGAATTCTGATGAAGCAAAATGTGGTTCAACCTCAGGCGTTTTCTGAGGCAGAGAGCAATTAATTGACGTTAAAGCAAAACATAGCAACACATACTTTTCTGGCAGGGAAATGACCAACTAAAGAGTTAAGTTTGGCATTACCAACAAACTTTAACCACAGATTTAAAAGCTGTTTTACCTTTGAAAAATTACTGTTAGATTTGTGCTTCCTTATGCAGACAGCAGGGATGGGCACACCTAACAAAGAACGAAGGATGTGCAACATTCTTCTGGTTTCATTTTCAAAAGATGCACGGTTGACAGCACATATGAGACACAGTAAGATGGACAGCATGCCTAGATCTTTCAAGTTTACAACTGTCAAAATTGTTAAACTATTCTATTTTTAGTGAAATTACAATTTGGAACTGGCACGTTGATTCCACACAGTTGGAGCCTGCTTCAATGCCAGCAAACATACTTTGATTTATTGTGCTTTTATTCAGGTCAGGAACCATAACCTCAGGAGCAGTGAATTCATTGGTCTTAGTGCTCTAAGACCTAGACAAGAGGTGAATGTGGCCTTCAGATTTAAAACTGTTTATGCTATGAAGGAGAGGACAATCTTCAAAGTGCTGAAACAAGTTTTCTCTAATTAGCTATAACCAAATTTGACTGCAACCTACTGAAACAGACAACAGGGTAGGAAAACAGAACTGTTCAACATGTTTAAGGGAAATGAAATCTGGAAACTGGGAATGAGCTTGAGTGTAAAAAAAAGAAAACCTCAGAGAAACATTAAAGAAAAAATTAAAAGCTGAGAGACTACTAATTTTAAGCATAAATCATTCCTTAGATAAATGGGGACCGGCAGAATTTTAAGATGGTGCTAGTGGAAACACCCTAAATATCTTGAAATTAAAATAGAAAACAGTAAGCTTCTGACAACAGTTAATTTCTCTCAGCCATACCACCTCAGTTCAAATGCTACTTGTGCATTCTCCATGCTTTGATCAATAATGTACCAGTACCTGAAGTACAAGCAGCAGCATCTGTACTCAAAGGAAAGGAAAAAAAAGAACAACCCACCCTGTAGAGTTAAGGGAGGTACTAACTAGTCCACTGGAGAACAGAAATGGTTCTCTAAATGCCCTTTCTCAAAATTACAGTAAGGAAATTGACAGTAACCCAAGGAAAATCAGGAACATAAGCATCCGTTGCTCCCAACAGAACCAACTCAGTTCATTCAAGTCTTCCTGGAGACCTGTGTAACAACAGGAGGCACCTACTGCAGTGTGCTGAGTAAAAGAATTGTCTTGATTAGTGCTGCCAGGAGAGAATGAGAAGAAACCTGGTCTTTGTGGCAACCTGACAGTTCAGTAACAATTCAGACTGATGGTGGCTAAGTTTGAAAAGCCTAATGTTATGACAGGTGTCAAGGAGAAGCATATTAAAAAGGCAATCTTTAAACAAAATCCATGAAAATATAATAAACCTTTAAACCCTGTACCATTCCTTTAAAGTGAAAACAATTAAGCACCATTTTAAGCAAAGTAGCCAAAGGGAATGACAAAAATCAAACATTTTTATTTCCAGATTAAGTAACATTAAGAGAAGAAAAACACTGAACACAAAGAATAAAAAGGATTGGTTCTGCATTACTAAACCATAAGGGACAAAAACCAGTGTTGGCATAACACTTTTCATTAACTACAGCAAAAGCAAAATGTACATATCAGTGTTACACATCCTTTTCTTGCCTAAGGCTCTGATTAAGTTCCCCAAACTTCCTTTGCTCTACAGCTTTTAATGCACCACCACATATTTTTCTGTTATCATTGAACATGTCAGAGAAATATCTCTGCAGCGCACTAAATCTAGGTTAAGACTCATGGAGACAAAGAATTCTTTTTTCTTACTTGCGATATTAAAATGGCCATGGTAAGGGATTTTTTTTCTAGTCAACTACATCCATATCTGTGAAATAACAATCTCGCTTTTGTTACAGCATCAGCCACAAGTACTCTGGTGACTCAAAGTAATTATTATTTGATTGGTAATGGCACTGGAGAATTTCTCTTGGAAAAAACCTATCTTCATATGAGTCTGATACAAGCAGCATGATCTCCTCCCATATAAATTCCTTTCAATTTCTGGTGTATACCATGTGTGCTTAAGGGAATACTGCAAAGGAAAATGCGGTCTATGGGATTTTACAGAAGCACATAAGAAAGAATAGTCCCTTAATTTTTCATCTCACTGCATCTCCAAACTGTGAAATGTTTCCTTGACACACTTGCCTTTCATTTACAAAAGGCCATAACACTTACAATCCACAACAACTGCTGTATTGTAACATCAGTCTTTCTGAAGGCAGGAAAATACCACTCCTGACACAGACATCCAGACTGCTGAGGGCTGAATAGTTACTGGTACACAGATCTGGATAATAACGTACGTACATTCAGGTGCTTATAACTTCTTCTGGAGTAGTTCTGAAAAAGCACTTCTCCTTCCACTTTTTTCAGACTGCAGGCAAAAGGGGAATATGCATAATAGCATGCATGATAGCATACACAGAAATAATATAGTGCATATATAGGTAATATAGGTGTTAATAAGTGAACAAGTATTGTTAACAAACTTTCCTTTGCAAGTATGATTTCCAGTGTGCAACACGCAATCGGAATTGTGTCTGCTTCAGCTCTCTCCAACCTCATGAACTTCTGGGAAGTGGAAGAATATTTCAACATCAATAAAACAAGACCAGCTGTTAAACTGATACAGGAAACATCTTTGGCCACTAGCAAGGGAAATTTTGCCTGCAGCACGAAGGAATTTTTATCAGTTTCAGAATGATGTTATGTGCGTTTGACTCGCACACATACTCCCTTCACAAAGACACACGCTCCCTAACAGAGAACAAACTGCATCTGAAGCTTTCTGATCCTCCTCCACAGGGTATCACAGAACAGCTGCAAAGTTTGGATTTCTCTTGTCCACATGCAGATGGGCATGTCAGAGGAAAGAGAGCACATGGATTTCTTCTGTCCTCCACTGTGTATTCTGGGAGGTTGCCTGCGGTACTCAGCCAGCTGCAGTTCTACCAGCCTCTAGGTGGGCATTCGGAGAATGATTCATGCCCAAAGGTGAAACTGATGGAAAAATGGGGGCGATTTGGATTTCTCATGAAACCAAAGGTGAGAGGGGAAAAAAAACCAAACGAACAAAACAAGATGAACATCAAAGTACTGAATGCTCAAACCTGCTAACTGCACTTCTGATTGTACCTTTAAACTGACATTTCTGCAAACACCCCAGTAAGCCAATCGTATATAATGCAGGTGAGAAAATGTAGCATTATTTTAGGCTTTTGTGGTGAAATTTGTTCTGAAAGCATTGAATTTACATTGGCATGGGGATCAATATAAGAATACGGAGCCATACACTTCATTTTCTATTTCAAACCTTGACTGAGTTTTTCAGGCACCATTAAAATCTCATTTATGCATTGAATTTAGCATGAAGCAAGTGTACAGCTTGTGTACACTGTCAAGCTTAGTGCCACTAAGATAGTATCTTAGGATATAGGCCCACAGACACATGGTCTTGTCACACCT
>VZTO01027070.1:0-16367 GCA_013400615.1 Syrrhaptes paradoxus
CACTGGATCATCAGGAGAAATCCAATAGATTACTTCAATTTTCAGTACTTTTAAATTTGTAATAAACCCTGATGGTAGACAGTAGCAGTAATACCACTTTAGCTTTTTTGTATAGAACTGTTGTGGTGTGGTTGGTGGGGGAGAAGAGGCCAGGTTTTTGTACCGAGCCCCTCTTTCTTCTCTTTATTGTGTGTCTGGCCCAATGTGCAGAAAGATTCTGTGAGAAATCGCCCTCGCAGGTTGTAAGTGATGTGAAAGAGAAAAAACAGAATCCTTCTTTGCCTCTATTGTGCAGAGAACAGCACCAAGGCTGCTTAATGGGCTTCACTGATCCACACGTTCCGAGCCACACAAAAACTCAGTAGCTGCATTAGCGAAACAGGAAAAGTGACGAGATAGACACACTACCTCCTCCATCTCCTCTCCTTGCTACCCCCATGTATGTAAGCAAACATCTTCTAATGAAGCATTTTTAGATTTTGTCCATCCTTTGATGGCCTTCCCTAGTCACACACCAGGCATTGCTTTGCGTCAGCCTAAATGAGAGCTTTAGAGAGTTTTCTGTCAAGAGAGATACTGCTTCACAGTTAGACAAGCTGCTTCAAAAGCAAAAAGAGCTCTGTTCTCCAGTGTAGAAGCTAACGCAAGGCATAGTCCTAAGCTTGAAACACTTTTTTCTGTTTCAGTAAGCGGGATATTTTCTTCAAGCACTGGTGTTTAGGTTGTGACCAAAGACTAAAACACATACTTCGCTAATTGAAGTTGTTACTTAGAAAAAAACCCCAGAATTTCAAAATCTGATTCATTCTGCTGTTTCTGTGTAACCATATGAGTTTAATTAAATGCATACATGTACCTTCTTAGCAGATCTATCAAGTGCTTTCAAGACTATCTTAAAAAGGAAAAAATCAGTAACTTTTGTTATGATTATTTACAATGTATATGCAATACTATTTGCACTGTACAAGAAAGTAATGCAACTTCTGTCCCAAGGTTTTAAACTCTAATCAGTCATTTGTGTCCACTGAACTAGTTACAAGCAAATGTGTTTTCACTGTTACAGTTGTTTAGCTTGGGAAGTCTTGATCTTTTCTGTGCTAATGTTTTCACACTTGATCTAATTTAAGATGCACTGACCGAGGAAGGTTGTCTAAAATTTGTTATCTGTTGTCTATGTGCATCTATGCATGCTGCTTTAAGAAGATGCTCTATATCTCTGCCACAGCTTATGATTATCATGTGATTTGGGAATTACCATGGTAACTACCTGTATGCATTTTTTACTGAACAGCACAATGAGGAGGTAAGAAAAGCTGCATAAGTTGTTGGCAACACAAGTTACAGCTGCCTTTGCTTTGTGTAGCTCAGTCAGTCACTGTGATAAAAGTGTTGTCATTGTCTTAGGATAGAATACATATATCTTATACACTAAATCCAAAAGAGGCATATTTTATTGGAAAATTATTTGGACTTCTTGTATATTTGTGATTTATGGCACAGAGGAAAATACTTGCTTATGCTTAGGAAAGAGAAAGAAAAGAGCTCTTTTGCTCATTTATCTCAATGATAAACCATTAGGCATTCTGTCTTCTTCTGTAAAATTTGTGCAGAAATGAACATATTTCTGATAGAGAGGAATTCATAGAATTATATTCCTTGAGGAAGATATATAAACAGTGTTTAAAGCTTTTTCAGAAATATGATTTCAGAAAATTCAGTAAAATTTAATTACCTCACACAGGATTACTGTGCTTGCTCATGCATTTTTATTTGAAATGTTATATTTTGAGAGGTGTAAAACCTGAAATGCACATGTTGGTTTTTTAGGAGATAATAGTTGTATTTGGAAATGTATACATCCCTAGTAATATTCCACTGATATTTATAATGTTTCTAATATCTTCCTCTAGAATTCCTATGTGTAAGTGCTGCCAAGACAGGCACAGCAGGATGTGGCATGTAATCGCATCCACTGGCAGTTGCTCTGGTCCTTCAAGGAGCAATTATTACTCATTCACTGCATGTCTGCAAAACCAAGCAGCTCAAAGCAGTTTATTGAAGTGCCCAGTAAAATTTTGTTTCTTGCAATTCATTGCTTGAAAGAGAACTATAATATTTTTACAAGTGGAAAAACAAGTCTGTGCCATTGGAGGGAGCCTCCAAAAGGAGACAGAAAAATATTTTTCTGCGTCAAATTATTTAGAGCTCAACATGATGGCTTGCTTTTCAATCCTGTGAGTTGCTGAACGTCTTCAGTGCCCACAGCCTGATGTTACAGAAACCTTGTTTACACAAATGAGTAAAGAATTGTTTAGTGACATTCCCAGCAGTTCAGCCACAATTTCCAGGACCTGATGAGTCAGTGCTGTGTTGGAATCAAGAATTAAATTGTGCTGAAATTAATCCAAGTTTAATCCCATCAGTCCAAGTGTATCTGTACATGTCTAATTTTTTTTCTTCATTACCAAAAAGGCAGCGTAGTTCAGTGGTACAGTAGAGCTGGAAANACAAGTGAATCAGCCATTCTGCATGGTCACAGAAGTGAGACTACGTAGTGAAATGCTGGACCTGTACCTTTGCAGGTCTCTCAGCATGGCACATTCCATGTCCTGTCTCCAAAACGTGTGCCAGATGACTGGCCATTTCACATAACAGAGCAGCTTGCGTCATGGAAAAGATCTCCAAGGAACATTTTTCCAAAAGCAGGATAAAGAAATAAGGACTACTTACATTTTCTCGAATATTCCTTTGAGGAAAAACGTTGCCATGGTGCCTTCACAGTGATTTGCGCTTTTATTAGTGCTTTGGGTCAGAATTATCATGCTACCTATTCATATCTGAAGCTTAAAAGAAGGAAAATAATAAAATTGATATTGCCCAGGTTCCAGAGTTGCCACACCTGAACCTAGAACAGTTGCCTCCTTGTAAATTCCAAGCTGGCAGATGACAAAGGAAAGGAAAAAAAAAAATATTAGATCTATCCCAACTTTGAACAGGAAATTCTGACTTTAAAAATCAAATAGCTCTTGCTTCTAGTCTTTCTCCTTGTCAACATCCCAGCCTGCCAGCTGCCAGGTTTAAAAGCCCCACAAGGCTGCATTAGTTTCCAGTATTGAGACACAGACTGACATCACTCCTTATATAAGACCACAATTAACTGAGTTTTTTTCTTGAGTTAGTTCCAGTGATTAAATTATTTACACTGACAGTGCCTGCCGTATGCAGTAACCAGCCCTACTCAAGGGTCTCTAATACTTACCAACATATATTTCTTTTTGCAGACATGCACTGAATCTTACTTAGAGAAAAAGATATTACTATTAATCTACTAATATTTTTCTTCTCCTCCCACTCAAGTAGCCTTTCATGTAGCATTTGGAAGTTGCCAAATATGACACTGAATTGTCAGGGGTCGTGACAGTATGTGGAGTTTTTGAGCATCAAGTTACATACACTATGTGCTAATGCTTTAAGGAGAAAAAGGAAGTTGGATGTGTCTGATGTTTTCTACAGTATCGATCATTCTCTGAGTGCTGCAGGGACCTCTTGGCAGGTTCAGAGTGGTAAAAGAATGTTTCTGTAGATGTAAAAGCTTCTACTGAATAACAGTATAAAATACTGCAAAAAAGAATGCAAAAATGTGTTTAAAAGAGGCTGTTTAAGTAGCAAATAAGTTAGGACTTCAGATATTTGAAAAAGCAAAATTTAAAATAGCTTTAGAGCTCTTGTTGTTGTTGTCCTTGTGTACATTGTGTGTGTAATATGAGTGCAAGATGTGTCAAATGATTCTTGAAGAATGTTGTCACACATGTACCCAAAGATCTCTTTATGTGATTGATGCACTGCCTCATTATGATACATAATATCCATAAAGTTTTCTTTATTATGATTCATAATCTTTTCTAAGGATTGCCAAATGCTATTTCAGGTATATCATGTGTATAATGACTATGTGATATATATTTTTATGTACACTATTTTAGAGAGTACCCAACCAAAACTGAAGAAGTGATGTAAATGTAACAGCACAGCTATGTGGTGAAGGTCTGTGGGATACATTTTGGAGATACATGTCTTAAGCCAACAACCTTTCACTTCTCCCCATTTCATCTGCACTTTAGCCTCTAGTCTGCTCCCACTGGGACTCGTGTTCACGTCCCAAACCACGGAGCAGCTGTCACAGATGTCACATTATTATAATTTTATTTTTAAAAAGGCAACTTGCCATAAAACCTGCCAAGTATTTTTCAATTCTCACGTGAAGGTAGTGATGAGTAGCAGACACATGGTTTGAAGGCACCTCTTCTGTAAGGAATCCTTCATTCTCCCTTGCTGCACCAGTGACTAATCCCTTCCCCTCCAAATGCTGAATTTCTCAGCAGAGCATATGATCGGGGGGAGGGGGGGAAGCCATGCGTGCGAAGTTTTTTTTGGTGGTGCAGATTAAAAATTAGGTTGCTATGGGTTTGCAAGATCTTTTTATGCCAGAGTCCCGACAGTAAGATTTTTGAAACGGAGAAGAGTGAGAAAGGTTTGGTTTAATAAGGTTTTAGGATATAGGGAAAATGTACTTGTGAGAGAATACAACTGAAACTCAACACATTTGCCATATTAGATGTTGAATTGTGTTTAAAATATTAGGTGGGGCATCTATTTATCTTTATACCAATGTAGTCTATCTGAAAATCTTGAAAGGAATTCAGCTCGCTGAAAGGAAAATCAATTGTCACGTCAAGCTCCTGTCCTTAATATACATGATTCTATATCTAATCAACTCGACATAAAGAGAGTGGGTAGACTGGCAGCTTCCAGGAATCAGAAATGAGGGATGTGAGACACATGTCAGAAGTATGCAAAAAGTAGGAGTAGCTAGAAGCATGAAGCTACACTGTTAAAGTTTGACCTTTGGCACATCATGCTGCAGGTCTTTTTTGCTCTTATCTAATCTAGTAGCCGCACTGCTGGTTTTTGTAGACTCAACAAATGTAGCTAACGGCAATTTTTTCTCTTCAAAAATAGCAGGTTAGTGAAACAGATATTACTAACTAAAAGATAGGGAGGCAACTCAGAAATGCCAGAGACAGACAGATGATATAACTCATGCCTCTAGCATCTCATTCTTTATGTAAATAAAAGACAACATCTTCAAACTCTGTACTTCACTGCTAGATTGGCAGCTTTGAGATAGAAAAATATTTTCATATTGTCAGCTACTATTTCTTTTATATTCAGTATTTTTCTCAGTATTTGGGTGCCAAAAAGTTCTTTGTCAGTTGTACAGGATGTACAGTTTTCCCCTTTTGCTCAGAGCCATTCATAATTCATTCTCTAGATTTCACTAACTATATTTCTCATGAATTTACAAATAAGTGAAATTTCTTATACTCTAGTGGCTCCTTGTGGAGTTGCCTTTTTTAGACTGAAGTCCTGCACATGATTCACTGTTTGTTAAAGGGGTTTTTTTTCTACATTTATCTTAATGTACAGAGGTTTTGATTCTTGGGGAAATAGTTATGAAAAATAACTCAGATATTTGAAGACAGAATTCCTTAATACAGGAGTTCAGCAGTTTCATTGTATTCACTGTCAAACTGATTTGCACCTTGAAATTTTGCCTGATTTTTTTTTCAATGTGTGTTAACTCATAAAAAATGCACACAATGAAGTCTTCCAAAATGTCAATGGCAGATGTATGAGGGATGCTCAGATGCTCTTACTCTTATTGAACTGGCCTGAATCATCTGAAGACAGCAGAGCTACTCTACCCAAGTTGAATGATTCTTTGCAAACCTGTTGCTTTGTTACTATGAACATATCCCATCCACTCTTGTCCGTTTCTGCAATATACATGACAAAATGAAAACATTCTTGCACAGAGTAAGAAACCAACCTTCCAGAAATTGGTAATTAATTACTTAGACAGTTAAATCGATATGCCATACTTGAAGCTTTGAAATTTTTGGAAGCAGGCTTTCAAATATTTAGGATTCAGAGTAGCATGTCCACTGAAATTTAGCAGAATATGCACCACTTCATTGTACTTAAATGCACAAATATTTATCTGCACTGAAATAAGTCCTATATAGGGTTCCAGCTCATGGAGCATCCCTGTGAAAAACATTCCCTGGGTGAAGTGAACCATGATGGTTGCTCCTGTCAAAACACATAAAAAGGTTGGCACCTGGGTAGATGAGATACAACAGTTTTGCTATCCAAATGGTCCCCTGGACGAAGGAATCAAATGGAATGGAGGTTATAGACTGGGACTGGGACCCACAGTTTGCAGATTTGTGCTGATGGAGGGTGAGGCAAGGAACACAGGCCAGGGATTGGACCTGCTGTTCTCACAAGGTCATCAACTAATTAATGACACAGAGAACAGCTTGTAGAGTTGAATACAAGTGACTTGTCACATTAGTTGAAAAGTGTGTGGTGGCTGAGGCAGAGGATTGCTGGCAAATTACTAGCAAAAGGAGATGATGTTTTGTTTCAGACAATGCCATCCCAATGAAACTATTTCTTTTTTTCTTATGCCAAAACTTCTAGACTGGAACCAAATAAGTTATTAAACAAAAGAAACAAAACTTCTTCTAGATATTAAATAACTGTATTTCTTATTGCTGGGATAGTAGTGTGAGATGATAGAACCTGGTTATGGTCAGATGATACATCCGATTTACAGCATTAAAGTATTTGTAACTGCAGCGGGTATGGGAGGCTATGTTATAAACTTAAGCAGTTCTATTTATCACCAATTGTTCTGAAAAGTCAGGATTAACAACTCTCAAACCAGTGTGCTATAAATTAGATTTTTTTTTAAATCTAGTTCTCTACCTAAGTATGCAATCAAGGCCCTGTGATACGACATGGGTGCTGAGGAAAGGTGGATCGATGTGTGAAGCACTAGGACACCGTAGGGATGAGTATTATTGAAGAGTAGATAAGGAAATTAATCATTCTGTCTTCAAATCAGGATTTAAATGGGGTGATAACATTGAACAAGGAGGAGACAACAACATATTCAATAGCTGCTCATTAGTTTATCTTATTCATTTGGGTACCGAGTGACACAGAGGTGGAAAAATACATTAGTTCATCATGCATTGTTTCAAAATACATGTGGAAAAGGAGCCGCTTAGGTTTGTATGTGCAAATTTGAATTCTTATGTCTCCTAACTGTTAATACTTAAATCTTTATGCACACGTTTTTATATACATAAAATCATGCAGTGTAGCAACCAGAATTTTCAGCAAGTATATGTTGCACATGCTCAGTGGGATGTCTGAGCATCATCTGGAGGCAGGAGAAGGCAGGAGGAATTACAAGGAGGGTTTATTCTTGTCTGTGGACTTAAACCTGCTTTTAAGCCTTAAGAGGAAAAGCAGAAATGATTTTCTCATTTTCTGTTCTTTAAGGTATAAAAAATCTAACAATAAAAAGTAGTGAGGTAATTGCCAATGTTAATGCAAAAACCGTCATGTGAATTGAATATTAATAGACTTTTTACAGTAACAAAGATAAACAAGTTAGAACTGTTATTTCATGTAGACATCTTCATTTAATATATAGATTATGTCACATTTTTCTGTCATGTCAGACTGAAAGATTATCTAAAACATGTTGCCTTTAACAACATTATAAAAATGAATTAGTAAGAGAGAATCCTGCTGAAAGATGATGCTTTGTGGAGTCTCGTTCTGCTAACCTGGAAGTGTGGCACCTTTATGGGTTACTGAAAACCTGAGATTAAATCCTAATGGCAAAGGGTGACATGAAACTTGTGCTGGCAGCACAGGCAGTTGAGATCCTTATTTCAAGCTGCCTGTGACCAAAGCACCTCTTTGAAACTGTTGTTTCTGATGCCAAAGGGAAGAAAGGAGCACTCCTGCGGCAGCACTGCCCGCACAGCTCACAGCGGCACGTCTCAGAGGAAGCTTTCAATGGAGCCCCAGCTCTGCTGCCATATGATAGTAAATGTCATATCCCAGGCTCAGAGAGGTGAGGGAGGAGAAAGGAAAAGGAGAAAGACATCACTGATGTATAATCATATGCTAAATTACCATTTTACTCCTATAAAATGCCAGATTTTTTCATTTTTCTTAGTAAAGCATTTTATCTGCTGCAAATCAGATATTAGCATATAGCTAAATTTACCACAAGCTCTGCCTTCTGCCAAAGTTGTTACTGACAAGCTCTGTTCTTTCTACAGATATAGAATAAGGAGAATGATGTCTGCAAACCAAAATGTTTGTTTGTAAATGCCTTATTAGGAATATAATGCTGATTTGCTGTCATACATTCAATTAATCACAGAAACAACAGGACAGGATTTGTTTTTATTGCATAGAAGATAAAGAGTGCTTTAGAGATTAACTGTAAACCTGTTCTAATTAGTGCCCAAAAACAGATCAATAATTCATCTGAATATATCTTCCTGTACTTTGTTAATAATCACAAATTAAATTAATGGCCGCACAAAACAAATGAAATGATGGACTCCAGCATTTTCCCCCCAGGAGACTGACACCATTTCACTACAGATGACACAGCCTCCGTGGGTCCTGTTCTCTTTATTCAGGCAACAGAAGCAGAATCATACTTTATAAACACTCTTTTTGTCCATATGAACTCTAACATATGCACATCAAAAACATTTTTAAAATAAACTTTAGCTCCTCATCAGAATTACATAGACATTTTATTTTGGAAGCGATTGAGGTTTCCCAAATGTTTGAATACATAACATGTCTACACTCCGTTATTAAGACAGTTAACTTTCAAACATCAACAATACAATTTTGTTAATTGATTTTATTGTCTTTTCTGATGTTTGCCTTGCAGCCTGTTTTGATGGCTACTGTTTAATCTCTCTCTTTAGTCAGCTGGAGAATTCTTTTCTGCCTTAATTTTTTTTCTCACTCTTCCCTTTTCCTGTGTGTCTTTTTAATTATTTTTGAGATTATTCCACAAGGAATCACATAATTTATGATTTCATAGCGGAAAAAGAAAGCCAAAGTTGCTTGAAATGTGAAAAACAACCAAGGAAATAGTAATCCCACCGGGAATGATTAAGTAGTGCAACCAACATGTTGCTGTTAATCAATTTATAGATGATCCACTGTTTCATTTTTATACCATAATTGAAAGTGATAGATTCACAACATTAAATTAATCAATAACAAAAAAGAAAATAAGCATTTCCAAGCAGTGCCTTCAGGCTTGTTTATTAGTCAAATAAAGGTTGGCTGTTTTTTCTTTCCCTGATGACCAAACACCTCTAGCTTGTTCATTTGTTATTTTATGGGATTATCTGTTTTATGTGAGTTACCGTTGTTACTGCTGAAGAAATTTAGGCATGTGTTAAGGTGTGTTGCTTAACTGATTCTGGAATCCGAACTTCTGGACCATCTGGACCATCCGTTGTTTGGGCGCTGTGGCAGGCAGACACGGATACAGCTTCTGGTCCTCTGGTGATGTGCCTTCCCCAGTTCTCTGTACTATAAAAACATAATTTCTCTTTGTTTCAACCACTCTTGCCAACTCATGCTAAGTAAACAGAAGAGATCAGGAGATTACAGAAGATCAGCTCAGAGACAGAAGGATTTGAACATTTGCCTGGAGTACGAGAGGCTTGCATTTGAGGTTCGGATTCACTGCAGCAGCCAAGGACTGCTCTGGAGCTGATCCACTTTTGTTGCAAGGTCCAGAAAATATAAAACTTTCATTCCAACAGAGTTAATAAATGTCAGAAGTTTTGAAGTTGAGGAAAATATAGTTAGGATTTTCTCTTTGTTTCAGTTCTTCCATTCTCTAAAATGGGAATATAGACTGAAATCTAGTAAGAAGAAGGTAATCTCCTCACTGGTGGTGGCTATTCCAGAGCAGAATTTCAGTGCTTGCAGTGTGGCTACTCCATAGCACAATATTCAGCCACAGGTGCGGCAATGGCCATTTTGAGAAACTTGGTTTATCTTCCTTGTGTTGAAGTCAGTATCTTTGAATCACATTGCCTCCATAGGGAGAAGAACTGGGTATTTTGATAGAGAATAAGAACCAATGCTCATGGTCTGTGCATTAAAGTGTCAGTTAGGGAATTGATCTTAAATGAGTGCCAATAGTTAAATGTTAAGTAGTGCTGCTATCCCAACTCTACAGCAATTATTTCAGCTTGTATGTTTTCTGCTAAGCACTTTTTGTGTCTTCTTACATCAAATTAATGCACAAGAACAAATAAACCACTCATGGCCTAAAGGATTTGATTCTAAATAAAACATGGTGTATTTACATTTAGTAATATAAACAGTAAATGACGTTTGCATTAAAGCTGACGTGGTATCAAAAAGTTTCTAGGCTAGTGAAGATATTTTAAGTTTTTACAGGGCATGTTCTGTTCATTGGCATAACATAGAAACAGTAAGTCAAATATTTCCTCGTAAGTATCATTTTTACTGTCCATCTCCTGCTTAATCAGTTCAGATTTTTCGGTGTGATGCACAGGAAGCTTGAAAATCTTGGCAGGAGGACTGCAACCATTTGAATAAGTGAAAGAAATTCAGTTCTTCAAGGAAAGCTCTTTTTCATATTTATTTTTCCAGAGAGAACAGAGATGCTCTAAAAAAGTACATTCTGAATTCAAGATCCCTTAAATTGGAGAACTCTGTTAGGCTACTCGTACCCCTAGAAATATTACGAACCTTAATTATATCAATTTAAGTACTAAATACTAAGTTCCTGCTATGGGATAAGTAAATAATAGATTATTCTCCATTTGTGACCCAGAAAATGTAGTAGTGGAAGTGTCAAGATAACCAATACAACACCAGGCGATTCCTGCCAATATCCCCATCCAGTTTCACGGACCTTTTTTGGGTTGCTGTTCTGAAGTTCTCTAAAGCTATCAAACTTCAAGATCTTCTCAGAGAGAACAGAAACAATCCAACCTTTTATGTACAGTTCAAAATTTTTTTATTTGTTGCTGTTGTCCATGTTTATTGTCGATTGTACAGCTTTTGAGAGGAGACTTATGTAAGTGCTATTGAACTTGCTGAGGATACTTCAGGGTTTTGGTCAGAACAAAAAAGAACTAAAATCTTTCTGTATACATTAGGATTTCTCTCCTATTACTGATCCTAATAACTCTATATTAGGTGCATATATGTGTGCATATTGTATGTACATGTATGTGTATACAAACCTAGGAAAATACTCTAACAGCAGACTGTTAGCTGGTTCAGAGAGGATATACGTAGATATCTAATTAAAACAGCTGACTGTAGCTCTGGGTCCTTTGATTATTTACTCTTAAATCTCCCAGTGCAATGAAAATTATTCAAGAAAAAAACACAGACAAATTCAAGTACAAAAGCATCTACTGTTAATTAGTAATCTTAGACTAGCCTTCAAACTCCTTCACAGCTTATCCTGAAAGGAACAAAACATTTCTTCTTTCAGAGGCAGCAACTAAGACTGTGATGTTATCTTTCTATGAGTACGGCTTTGAACTGTGACATTTATTCTGGCTTCCACATTCATTCCTGTTCCTAGCTTCACGCTGAAAGAGGACTTAATTCATAATTGCAGATATGCTTTTGTCACTGTTATTCAACCTTTACCTTGAGGCTTTCTTTTCCCCCATAGGAAAGTGCTTTTATGAAATTTGGTCCATTGAATTTCATGATCACTTCTGAACACAAAGAGCACTTTATGACAGCTTTATCTCTGCAACAAAGCGTACTGTTAACAGAAGGGATCTGTCCAATGCAGATTCAAATATTTAAAAAATTGTCACTGGTTGAGTGATACTGTCTATATGAAATCGTTTGAGGATGTAAAGATGAACATTTGGGGTGATGCTTTAGCCCATCTAAACTCAATGCTTTTCTAAATATTTTAGTGGAGCCTGGATTCTGTCCCTTCCTTTTACTTTTTGTTCTTCACTGAAAAGATAACTAACTGATAAATAAAAAATGTGAGTAACAATCCCATTCGTTTTTTTCAACAGAGTAAATGAGCAGAGAGTACCAGATAGGGGAACAGAACAGAAATAGGTGACAGGACAAAACGATCAAGTGGCTGTGAACACAGTCTGATTGATAAACGAGGATTATTTGAGCAGCTGAGTTCCACAAGAGGAACACTGCACCATACAAGTACAACACATCTGCGCTTGTAGCTGGTCTTTGAATCTGAGTGCAGAAGAGAAATCTCTGGGCAGACAGGGCACAGTTCAGAAGGGGTTTAAGAGGTATATTTTAGCGGTGCCACTTTATAAAAATGAAGTAGCAAGGGAGAAACATAAACATATTTACTGAGAAGAAATATAGGAGTTTAGATAAAGGGTCATGTCCCCTCTACTCTCCTTTTCCCTAAAAGAGATCCAGCTGTTGCTGCTTGTCTTCACTCAATCATCCTTTGCAAGAACCCAATTATTTTCTACTTCCTCTTCTTTCTCAGTCACATTCCTGATGATTGATTCCTGTATTTTTCTGTGGATGGGAGTCTGTGAAGAAGTAAAATTCTTAAAACCTGTCATGCTCCTTTTCCTTTCCAGAAGAAAGGATTCCTCTACACTGCCATTTAAAGAGGAAGCAAAGGAGTCAAAGCAGAATCAGAGAGAGGATGTGGATTATCTTAGAGCAATGCAGCGGGCATTTAAAGGCAATTGTTGAGTTCCCACCAAGCTATGCATGGCTGAACAGGGAAGTGTCTAATGCCTGAATTAAAGTCTCTAATTTGTTCTGAGTAATTAAAAAGTGTCAAGCTAATAAGAAAAAATATTACCTATACTTAATGAAAGGAAATTATTGAAACAATTCCAAAAGATTTGGAATCTAATCTTCCAGATAGCCTGGAAGATTAGACTGAAAGCTAAGAAGAATTTGTTTTAATTTTGTTAATTAGTTTTCCTTTTCTGAGCTGTCCACTTGCTACGGTAAATACAACAGTACTTTTGCAGCCCCTATCTATCCCACTTTTGAATCTTTCAAGTTGTTTCCATGGCAACATCACACTAGTCCATCAAAACAATTAGCAGTAACTTTGTGTGTTACCTGATTCAGCATCTCATAACAACTGGGTGAGAAACACTGGGCCTGTTACTGTTCTGTCTAGTGTTTTGCAGCCTTCTGTTCAGGTTTGTGTTTCTACATTCTACTTGGTGCAAGAAAATGATTGAGGAGTAGAAGTTTTGTTAGAAAGACTTACTTCTAATATAGAATTGTTTAATTTACTAGTTCCTCTAGCGTCTAGCTAAAGATGAGCAGAAAGTAATGTTTCAGTTAAAGAAGTCTTGTTGCAGGAGCAAGAAAGGAAACAAATTCCAAGAACAGCAATCTGTGGTGCTTTTAATTGGCTTTAGAGAACACTGATCCACACTAACTCTTTGGCTAGCACAGGTTAGCCTGTCTTTCCCAGTTTCGCTGCAATGGCTGGTACGTTGGTCCTTTTACTCTGTTCTCTTCCACTCCTACTCCAGCCATCCTTATGAGAGGACGAACAGCAATCTGGAGTTAGGTGCCTCTCCCACCACACGTCTGTGCATGCTCAGAGGAGAAAGCAGAGAATGCAGGACACTGGGTACTCAGCATAGCTCCCAGCTGGGACAGTAGATATTATTTCCATGTCAATAGAAGAATTAGTTCTGCAGTGACTATAATTTTACTCATCTATATTGAAGTGGACCTCAAAAAATGACAAGAAACCACAATGGTCCTTTTTTATACAAAAGGATAAATAGAGCATTTTATTAACACTTTTTGCAGCAACAAAAGTGACACAGTCCACATCTTTTTCATTAAACACAGCAAAAGCTATGGTCACATTTTACATCACTTTGAGGCACAAAGCGAAATATTTTTTTCTTAAGGTCAAGGTATGATTTGCATTAAAAAAAAGGAGAAAAACAATCCTCAAGTTGTATATTGCGGTAGCAGGGTTTCCAATCACTAGCACAATACAATGAACAGACCAAGAGTCCAGAATGGATTATTACATACAATAATAATCATTGGATTGAATTAAGAAATGGATCATTGTTGTTGTTTTAGAGTATTAAGAAGTGGTCTGGTGTTGCTAACTTCAGTTTGGTTCAGTTTGTTTTAATCCCAACAACCCCAAATATATACAACAAGCTAAATGAAGGTTAATATATAGTCTAGAAGATTATGCACTTCATAATGCATTGCACTTATTGCTTGGTACACTAATGTTGCAGTCACCGTTGAGTTATGCTAAAAAGACAAGCGTGATGCTTGTTGGCTTCTTTCAACCCAACACTAGTTATTTGCCACTTTGGTTTGTTGTGAGTTTATATGTTACTCGCATTCAGTGTCCATTATTATTAGGTTTAATTGAAAGACAAATACATTTTTTATTTCTGGGATTTCTAAAATAGCAACATTTTCTATAGTTACAGTATCTTCAATAAACTTATATCTATGTATACAACTGTGGCACGATGTGTAAAAATATGAAAGCTATTAAGGGAAGAATAAGGGTTAAATTATTCTCTGTTTCTTCTATTGGCTTCAAAATATTCTGCAAAAGAAATACAACCTTTTCCATAGGGCTACTTGCTCATAGTAAATTTCTCTTTGGAATTTTGTAAAAGACTATATCTTTTTCTAGGTTATATTGGTTTTTTCTCTCTCTCTAAAGACACCAGTACAAAGCTGGAATATACTGCAAAAAAAAAAAAAAAAGAATAATAAAGCTTGTTTTTATAAAGGGATTTGACAGTCTGCATGAAAAGTCAGACTTAACATTATATATTGTTTTTATATTAGTTGATAAATGCAGGGGAGAACATGACAATGCCTATAATTTCATAAGATTCTGTAAAGAATAGAACTAAGAATCTGTGCCCAAGCATTCAGTATAAAACTCCTAAATAATTCCTTTATTCATCACAAAGTAGCCTGCAGCATGTAATCACAATAAACATACAATATGCCCTATTTGTTCTTTAGGCTTGATACAATTTCCACTAAAGGAACTGGATCAATCCTCCGTAAATGCCTAGGACTCAACCTTTCTTCTTTAAGAAAGCTCTTGTCTTAGGCTAAACACACAATTCCTACATTGCACTGAGTAAACGTGTGTATTTAACACAATCTCTTTCAATACAGTGTAACAAATATATAAGTGCATTTTTAATGATCAAGTAATTTTGGCTTTCTAAAAAGAGCATTAGATGTGCCAACTTGGTTGCTTAGTTGTGCTTTAATCCTCAGTTATGAGTTTTAGCTCTTGTATACTGTAAGTATCTAATTGCCTCTATAGTTTTTACCAGTAAACCCTTAAAACTCTAATGTTTATAGAACAAATATAACCTAATGAAAGTGATGACATGTCACAACTCATACAGATTGCACTTTATGGATTTTTTTTTTTACAGTAAGACCTTCCTGTTTGATATGTGTTTACATGTTTATACCACATTTTATTTTTGTGTGCAAACAATCACAATGAATTTAATCACAAACACTACAAAATATAACCAATATTTAGGTTTGTTATGAATAATCTCCTTCCTTGTAGTTGTATGAGTCTTGTACTTCCTCTTGTACAAATTCCTCTTTTTTCTCCCAGCCATTAGGCCAGCCACCGTTGACCTGGGTTGTAGCACCATAAGACTTGGTGGTACCATAATTTACATAATTCTGAGTAATGTCCCCTGTCTCTTCAGCAAGTTCATCTTCATGAATAAAGCCACATTTCTCTTCACTTGTCTGTTCAGGGTCTGCCCAAGGTTGTTTCTCTCCTGAAGCAAATATGCCGTAGAAGATAACACCTCCGTAATGAACTAAAGCAGCGATGAGGAAGACATACTGCCACTCTTCACGTGTCTGTAAAGGAGAAATTTGCTAAGTCAGACTAGTGCATAGACTCATCTAAGTCTTCTGAGCTGAAAGATTTAAATTAGGGTTTGAGGCTGTGATAGCACAGCTACAACTTTTAAGTGTCCAGTTTCGAAATATTTATATCCTTCTTCCTTTGAAGAAAATCACTGTTCATTAGCCTACAAAAGCCTTGACCTAGTCAGAATATTGTGAAGCATGCTTCAAATTTGCAAGTTCCTGAATGCTATCCCCTAGAGGTCCCAGCCTCTAATATGGATACTGTGGCACATTGGACTATGGAAAGGTCTTTTTCTTGAAACTAATAGTATTGAACTGGAAGATTTGAACACTGTATTGCCATTTACCTTGTTCTTTGTCATTGCTCCGACGATTATAGGGCAAACCATTCCAGACAAGGTCCCGACTCCATTAGAAATCCCCATTAAGATGCTGGCATACCTCGGGGCAATGTCTAAGTGGTTGACATTGAATCCTGCAATACAAAGGTCACCAAAAGCAGTGCATTG
>VZTO01027071.1:605-10827 GCA_013400615.1 Syrrhaptes paradoxus
GGCTGTAACACCTAACAGGCAAAAGTGTTGAACTAAAATAGCTGTTACAAGGTGATTGCATGTCTCCATCCTGAGCCTAAGTTTGCATTCTCTCACCTGAAAAAAAAAAAAGGATTTTCCTCATTTGCACTATGATGGAAAGTCACTGAAATGGGTATCACTGGATGATGAAATAAGGCTGGGTAACCATCAGTACATGCTTGTCCTACTTTGGCACCGTGCTACTGGCTGTCACTGGAGGTGGGCTACAATGAAACGTCCAAGATGGACTTTTAATTTCACTATTCATCTGTTCTTTCCACCTTAAGTGCCTTCTGAATAGCATTCCAGTTCCTAATTGACAGGATGTTGTGTGTGTGCAACATGATTTGAGGACTGAAAGCCATTATCTCAGGGTCAGGTAAAGTAAAAATAAATTGCTGTGAAAGCAGCTCGGTAATCTAGGTCTGTGTTTCACTGAGATTTGGTTATAAACACAGGTCACTGGAGCAGCAGTCTGGCATTTCTTCACAAGCTATCCATTTTGTAATTTAGTCAGGGAACAGCAAAACAGTTAAGTTTCACAGCACAAATCATGACAGTAGAACTCCATCAGCAGCACCAGAATTTTCAGATATGAAGCATTAGCAGAGCTGCAAGTAGAACCAGAAGTGGTTTTCAGAACACAAAAAAAACCCCCAAAACCCACCAGTCCTAGAAGCCACTATTCTACCTCATCATAGTGGAAATGAGAAGCCAACTGCCCTTATGTGCAACATGTCCAGGACCCCTTTGCTTCTCTAGTGCTTGCAATTCAGATTCTTTAAATATTTTGCAAGAGTAAATGTCAGTGCATTTGATTTGGTCAGGTGGATGCTTCTGTCTCACTTCTTTCTACACAATGGGCTGTCTTAAAAACCCTTACAGGGCACAAAACAATCACTAGGCAAAGAAAAAGGAAAAAAACATATAGCATTTCTGCATGCTAGTTACCGGCACAGAAAGTCAGTATCAAACAAACTAAAATTCCACCTTTCCGTGATAAGAAATTAGTTTACTTGAGAACTTTTAAAATATTCTTCCACAGGGAACACATATAACAGTGAGGCATTTTGGCAGCACGAAGGGCGCTGTGCTGTTTTTCTTTCCCCTACTGACTCCCGGAGGAGTGCTATTTCATTAATGCTTTTATCTATCCATAGAAATCAAAAGGAGAGAAACGTGACAGGATTCAGTGACTACATTCTAATATTTGCACAAGTGGTGCAGTCAAAAGTTAAACCCAAAAAACCCCTAACCCTCTCAGATGCACCAGACAGTGCTCTTAAAATGTCACCTTGGGAGTTCTTCACTTTCACCTCCATGAATTGTTTTATTGCTAAAAGGATTATTTGGCTTCCTGACCTTGGTTTTTCCTTTGGGTACATAATAAATTCCAGAAGCTCGTAGAAGAAAATAACGCCTCTTCCAGGACTTTTTTCCATCTTCTTTCAAATAAAGGGCCCCTTCAAGCTCTGGCACAACGACAGATGTCCCACAGAAGCTTTCCTGTGCAACAAGAATAATAAGACACAAAATAAACAGTGAACCTATGAACATGGGGAATGCAGTTACCAGGGAGATGAACACCTGAGACAGGCAAAGGAAACTTTTCAAAACTAATGTGGGTAACTTGGCTGTGCAAGTTGGGTGCTCACACTGGAAAAGAAAGCTTGCAAAACTTCCATTCTCTAAAGGGTCAAGCAAAAACCTACAATTTTAATTAGACATAGATGTGCTCAGTGAAGGCAATAAAACAGAATGGTTGGTACTGCTGCTGTTGTTTTTTCTCTATTGTTGTTATCAATAGATTCTGTAGAGAAATATTTCATAGAGAGAATCTCTACAGACTGCTCAGAGGTCTAAAAAGAGATAAAGAAAAAAAACCCCCTCAATCTCTGCTTCCATTTTGAAATACATGCTAGCATTTACAACACTGTTTAAACAAACAGACTTTATTGTTTGCTTGAAGGACCTACTGTTGGGCAATTTTTAATGCCAACACACTTATCACTTTATGCTTTCATTTAGAATTTACCAGGACTTCTGCTGGTTGACGTTTGGTGCCTTCATGAGATGCACTAATTTTGAAATGGGAATCCTCAGTCACCTGAGAGCAGCATTTCCCTTGTGAACTTTTACCAAAGTCAAAATGCTTGCCAGGGCAACTGTGATATTCTTTTCTTTCAGATAGCTCCAGATTCTTCTCTCTCAAATATACAGCCGAAGTAAAACTTCATCACAAAAGGCAAGAGGCTAAACAGACTTTCTGGAAAAGTGCAGAGGTTCTTTTTCTGTTGTGGTACAGCCAATAATTTGAGGTAGTGAGAAGTACTTCTGCTTGGTAGTGAGAAGTACATCTTCTTCTAACCCAAAATAATTCTCCATCATTTAATTTCTCTGATAGGGGATACAATCTGCATTTTTTAATTGTGCAGATGCAGAGGAAAATCCACATATTAAACCTCAGACACAAAGACACCAACCATCACAGAACTTCCTGTTATTACACATTTGCCCACAAAGAACTAAACACTGTTGTTGCAGAGCAGATGCAGATGGTGGCAGAGTTTTGGTGACATTTGCATCACCAACCTAGAAAGCTGGCTTACCTCCAGTAAAGCCTCTTTGTTTTTATCATTCATTTCTTTGCTTTCATTCTTCCCTTTGTTTGCCAGGTAGAAATTCTGATTAAGACACAAAACAAATTGATGTTCATTATACAAACAGCAATACAATAACTAGATCACTACAAACCCATTCAATAGTTACTCAGTCTTTCAATACTGAGTATCCAAGTCAGCAGATGCAAGAGGAAGATGCTTATGGACTCTTCTTACAGAAAACTTTAATTACACAGCTGCCTACTTGTGAGTTTTAATTCTTTATTTGGAGTATAATTCAAAAGTAATACAAAATTACCTTTGCCTATGTATATTCAGCCTCCCAAAATTTTAAACACACTGGTTTATGTTTTTGGCTGGTTTTCTGGATCAATGGGTCTGATTTTATCATTCCAGTTTTCACCACTTCTTATATTATTGCAGGCGGTAGAGAACATAACGTTTTATTGCACACTGATATACGATTAATACAATGCAGTATCAAAAGGCTAGAAAGCATTTTTCCCGTGATATCTTGGCACAGGTGCTCCAGCCTACTGAAACAAAAGCCCACACTTTGAAATGACCCTCTGCTTCTGTAACAGAGGGCTGTGAAGCTGCAGCCACCCTCAAAGGACCCAGTTCCTGTCTGCCCCAGCGAACAAGGAAGCACAGTGCCTCATGCACGCAGTCACCAGTAAAAATAAATTAACCCACCGTTAAATAGCAAAATCAATTTTGCATCCCTCTGCATTGTACAGATGGACAAAAGGACAGCACTTGGACATAAGTGCACACTCAGGCAATGGGAAGGTAACTCAGGAGCATGCTAGGACTTGTGTGTCAGAGTACGTGCAGTAGCTTTGCTCCACAGCAAGCACGGCCACATAGCAGAGCCCAGCTGCCTGCAGACGGTATGGAAAATACCCGATGCACAGGACAGTCTTACTGATTTCCCTGCAATTAGTCAAAAAGCTAAGTTTGCAGAACAAAGGGCATAAACCAAACAAAACACCCTTGTCTGAGAAACAGACAAAATTGTAAAAACTTGACAAAGCTATCTACCTAAAAATTACCACTAATTCTGTAATTCTTCAGCAATTCTGTAGGAATAAAACCAAGAGTTTATCTGACTTTTCATCTCAATTTTTTCATGTCTCAAGGCAACATATTTACATGCCTAGAACCCCACAAGAACATAACTGCAACAGAAATGCAAACATTACCAAAAGACAAATAAGAAGTGTGTAAATGAAGAAATATGCTGTTGCTACAGTATAAGAAAGAAACAAACAAGCAGCAAATCTGCCCTGCCATCATACCACATTTACAGCAGCAAGGTTTATCTGAAGTGAAACCCTACTCTTCCACAACATCTTTTTCAAGCAGTGCTGTGAACAGCTGTCTGCCAGAAGGCAAGCCTCGTAGCAGACAGTTTTTGGAGGGGCACCAGGAGAGGAAGAGGAAGAGGTGTGCATGATCTCAAAACCAGTTCTTTAAAAGCTGCTTTCTTAAAAGTTCACATAAAATCAGACAGGGAACATCAGAAACACAGCCACCTGCAATTTGACCTACACTGATATCATGTCTGCGGGATGAATGTGAGACAGGAAACTTGAACATTCAACATAAAAGGGAACTACAGCAATGTTCTCTAGGATATGCAGCAGCACATAGGTGGTTCCAGACTGCCTGGGCACATTTGTAGTCCATGGATGAAGGAAAGCAAACACTAAGGACCACAGCTTCATTACTACATCTGAAGACAGTATTCATAGTGGAAAAACCCCAAACGAGTTCAAAATAAAACCCTCTTAGAAGTGTGCCCTCAGTGCAACCCATACAGTGATGCCTGCTTATGCAGCCCAAAACCACAGGTCTGACTAAGTGACAATGCTTCACTCATCCCACTGGGAAAAGAGACACTGTTCTGAGCAGCTGCAGCCACATCCTCTGTACATGTCCAACAGCTCTTGACAGGGAGCACTACCACAGCACTGCTGGCTTGATGCTGGCACACCCATGGGAGATACGAAGAGGAACCTCAGAGGGCACTTGGCAGGCTGGGTTTATCCTCCAGACTTTGGGATGGATTTGAAAAGAGGGACAAGCAAGCTGTAAGCCTTCTTCTACAGATCATTGTAAAGACACACAACCCCTAAAAGACAATGATGAGTTATCAAGGTAAGTACATCTTATCACTGTCTCAACAAGGCTTGGCTCATCAGCTTTACTACCAGTGGGGAGAGCATTCATCTGGCTCAGTGCACTGATACTAAGAAAACAAAGCTCCTCTGATTACAACTGATTCACATTCAGGCATCTGGCATTTATTTACCAGAAGCACAGACCACCCTGTACTGACATAATCAATGGTAAAGCGAGAAAGTTTGTAATTATATCAACGCTGGATCTCTAACAACGCAGCTTTTTCATTAGGGAAACAGGGTTCTGTCCCCTAAACCAACATTACCCAG
Organism: Syrrhaptes paradoxus; assembly: GCA_013400615.1. Classification (NCBI taxonomy): domain Eukaryota; kingdom Metazoa; phylum Chordata; class Aves; order Pterocliformes; family Pteroclidae; genus Syrrhaptes; species Syrrhaptes paradoxus. Next base: position 5,704 of record VZTO01027071.1, read on the forward strand.
ATGCATACTGTCATCTTTCACCTGTCAACACGCATTTCATTTATTACTGATTACTTCCTTTATGCCTCTGGCCTGAAATATGGAAGTACATGGTACTTCTTATTTGTCAGTGGCTAAAAACCTGGGGAGCAGACTGTACACTGTACTTGTTTTATCACTGTGTGGTCTCCTCTTTTTGATCAGAAGCATTCATCCTATAGGAGGCAAACCACATGTGTCCACAAGAGGTCATTCCAAGTCCAGTAGTCAAAGGTCATGATAAAAGGCAAGCTCTTTCCTGTCTGAGGACACCACTGGGAAAACATGTTTGGTTTGGGATGTCGGGTCATTAATAGGACAAAATGTGGCTACAGGGCAGCTCTCTGCATACGTCTATGAATTTGAGAATTAACTGTTTTTTACATTCAAAAGACCATGTCTTTCTCTTGACAGAGAGCTGAGCTTACTTAACAGGACGATGGATTCATCCTTGGGCTGATAACATCAGAAAGCAAACACAAAGGGCTATTTTAACAAACAAAACAAAGTATGCTGGCACATTTTGCCATTTTGCAATCTTTGGGTTATTTGCTGCAGGGGTGAGCAGTTGAGCATTTTTTCTGAATTATTCCCTGTGCCTATACACCCCAGATCAGCTGAAACCGACACAAAGCCAGGTGCCCTCCCATGCCATCCTGCCTGACCCAAACCAATGCAGAGCTACAGTGGCAGTTTTGACATGTACTGCTAGCCTGGTGATAGCATCCTTAAGAGACATTACACCAGCATTTCCCCTCTGCTTGTGCAGGACAGGGGCAAAACCAGCTGATGACCCATCCATGGCTTTACCTTAGCAGGAAACTCCATATGCACAAAAGAAAATCCAGTAAAAATTTTATAGTCAGCTTAAGTTAATTTTGTGCTTTGTACTATAAAGTACCATTAGTCTATGTATACAACCTTTCCACTTAGGGATCCAGCCATCTCTTTCTGTGGGGAAAGGCAGGTAAAAAAATTCAGGCTGTATGTCTCTCCACTGTATAACCATTGAACAGTGGAAGACAGAAGATGTTTTCAATAGTTTCAAAGAACATCTCTGGTGGCAGGTAAGCAAACCAAATCCAGATCGTGGTAGAAACAGTGGCCTTAACGACTCCGCTGACAAACTTTCTGATCGCTGTTCCATGCCTCTACAGTCTTAAAAAAAATTTCCTAAATGAAACAGCACCTCTCTCATACCTGTCATCTTTTTTTCATACACAGCCCCATCCAAGCTGGAATGCAGCAGCTACTTGTCAGTACATAGCAAAAAACAGGTGTTCAAGGCAGCATCCTCCCTCTGCTTCCCCTTCTGCTTAGGTTGTATTTTTGCTTTCAAGCTTTTGAAACTGTTTCTCCAGAAGATCTGCAAAGTCTGCAACAGCACACATCAGACAGCATGCAGCAAACAAGACAGCTGCTCCGTACTCATGACTATCTCCGTTGTGCAATGAGCTGTCTGTTAACGCTCATCCAAACTGCACCTGGAATGAGGCAAGAACTGGCCAGCTCACTGCAACTACGTACTGAACGCAGCACGGTCTGTGCAGAAGAAATAAAACAGAACATGGTCACATCTGCAACCAGTATCATTATGCATTCCCTACAAAAATGTAGGTTAAAAATATTAATAGATAACTAGAATTGCTCTGAAGATCACAAATGTAAATAAATAAATGATTATAAAGGCAAAGCTCTTTTTAAGTCCCCCAAAAAATGATTTTCAGCTCTGTTTACCTAGTTGTATAATGTTGGAAGAAATGACTACAGCTGACTTTTCATGCCTTGAGGTGATGGCCTCCATCATCAAAGAGGGGGGAACATGGAACAAACGAAAGACATTCATAAGCTAGGCTGCAGCTACCAGCAAAGCACTTAATAGGCTCATTAAAAGTCACAGGCAAAATGGTTCAAATGTGTCAAGACTGTTTCTGCGTTACTGTCCCAAGGCAGAAAAATATTTACTGAAGTAGCATCTTCAACTTGGAACTATACCATGGTCTGAGATACACTGAGAGAGAAATTAAGATTACTAAACAGTGGGAGTACAGCGAAAAACACTTCCCATTTCTCACTTGTATTTCTTTGCGCGTTTGCCAGCACACCCAGTAATCAGGTTCCATGCCACCCTTCTATGTTTCCTTCATTGGGTAACAGGGGAGACAAAAGAAAAACTCTAATTCATAAAGGTGGCCACAATGGTGAAAAACAAGTATCCCCTGGTGGATACTAGCCCAATTTCAGTGACTTGAAAATATTCAAGTGTAAAACTTACTATAGCTGTCCTGTTATGAAAGACTCACAACTTCTTACTCCACTTCCTGCTCATGCTGTTTAGTACTCTTGCTTTTCAGAAGAAATAAAATGCCAATTCAGTGTATGGGTTCTCCACTGGAGGGTACAGTTCTTGCTATTGGTTTACATATGAGGAAGCAAAAGCATAAAGTACTCACTGTATAGATTTTCATTAATTTTCATAAATACTGTCCAAAAATCAGAAAAAAACAGAACCTAAAAAATCCCACATGCACTTCGTGTCACCTGCACTGTTTGAATTTATCCTGTCTGCTTGTATCAGGAAAAGAGAAACACAGGAAATCAAAATCCATGTAAGCAAAAATCAAACCTAGTGTTCTAAGAGTGTGACAGGCACTTACAGTCGGGCGTCTAGATTCAGCTGCCTCTTACAAACAACCCTGTTTAAATGAAGCAAAAGCATTTCCTACACTTTTGTTTTTGTAGAGTCTCTTTTAGCTGAGAATTACGCTTTGAGCTTTTTGAAAAGAGGTGCTGAGACCTGACAGCCTTTCCTTTCAAGAGCCAAGCACACCATCATTCAGCCTCGTGACCAAGCATCACCTTTCCTACGTTATAAAGGTTTTCTTTATTTGCACATGTACCAATACGTATTTTTGGTTCACTCTTTAGTCACGGACTTGTGACGCTCCATCTCTGTAGATGAGTCACTAATACAGTTAATGGAATTGTCTTTTACTCTGAGTCTCTTGCAGGGTAAATCATATCACAGAGAGGAAAGGGCAAAATTCTGCCCGTCTTTGTGAAGAGAGGCACACCTCAGGATTCTGCAGATGTTTTTTTCTAAAATGTATTCCAAATACTCTAAAAAATTGCTGAGCAGCATGTTGCTAGCAAAGACACAGAGGATAAATCTTGCATTTCAAAACCTCAGTTCCTCCTTAGAAAATGAAATGTTTAATTGTTGTTCAGTCTATACCAGGTACATAACTAGTTCACAGAATATTGGCACAGGTCACAGACCTTCTCCAGAGGTCCACTTGTTTTAGCAATGCATCTGGACATCTTTATAATAAGATTTTTTTTCACAGCATTTAATAGCTTCAAACCTCTCTAATGAAAACTTTGTATCACAAATTTGTTGACGAATGAATTGTAGGTACCTGGCCACCTTTGAAATTTGCCTCTTTTTTTTTACAGAAGAATATCTGCAACTTACAAAACCGTGAGATCACACACAACCTCCAACAGAATGAGCACTAAATAAGACCAACAAAGAATCCAACTGCTGCTGCGTTACCACCACTGGCTGTGTAAAAAAAAAAAAAAAAAAAAAAAAAATTCTGAAAATCAGAGTAATTCCAAATGTTGCATTTGTACTGCTAGCTTACTGCCTATTGCTAGAATCTTTTATTCATTTTTATCCTTCCCCCCCTGCCCTGCCCTTAGTGCTTGGCTGTCTGGATACGAAAGCCCAGTGGTATCTCGCATTAACACCAGGATANGTGAGATCTCCACACACAACCTCCAACAGAATGAGCACTAAATAAGATCAACAAAGAATCCAACTGCTGCTGCGTTACCACCACTGGCTGTGTTAAAAAAAAAAAAAAAAAAAAAAGCATTCTGCAATCTCTATTCACAAATCAAGTTTATGAGGCAACCTTGACAGAGCTAGGAGGAGGAGGCTGAATATAATGAGAATACAGTATCAGAGCACTGGATTTCAGCTTCCCATTGGTTACACTGTAATTTCTGTAAGTAGTTAGTCAGGTAATTATACACCCTGCTCCCCACCAATTCAGCATTTCTGCATTGTTTGCCTTTCCAGGAACTCACTCCAGATCATGTATTTTACCACGTTTCATCTAGTCTGAGCTCTGTCTGTACAATACCGATTATTTTCTGCCAAAAAGACAAACGACTGGTATAACTGTACTATTCTGGTTTTCTCACAATGTTTGAAATTACTAAGCCTGACAGATGGTTAGACTTTATTACTGGCAAAATATTTCAATAGTGTGATAGCCGCAACTGATCCCGTCTCCTTAGGCTGTTATCACAGAGGAGTGAAAGCTCAAGGACTGAAGACACATCCAAATCAAGCTCAGTGTGTCCTGAGTTGGGAGGACACAGCTACACTCTTACTCTGGTTTTGGTTTAGGTCACGTTTATTCCTAAAGTTTGTTGCAATCAAAATGCATAAAATCTTCATCAAAGATTTATTTCCTATGGGAGGTTCACAGCCTTGCCCTAAGCCACTTGCCCAAATAACACCACTAGCACGCATCAAATGTACAACCAAACCTCTGCTGCTACGTATGTTTCTGTGGATTAGGAAGGATGACATCTTGAGCCCTCATGTATGTTTTACTTCCAAACTTGGCTTTGCTGTTTTGTATTAAAAATCAACACCAATCCATGTGTACACACTGCAGGATAAGTTTTCTTTACCTGACTGTGTATACTTGTTATGTCAATGAAGGAAACTTCCTCTCTGTTGCAAAAATTTGAAACACTGGCTCATTCTAAAAAAAACCTCCTAATGAACGGCTTGGTGAGATTTGCTGCCAAATTATATATTTGACTCATTTTTTCAGCAATGCTGAATTGCTCACTTTTCTCTTGCTGCCCTCAGGAACAAACCAGATGCTCAGTGAGCTAACAGACCGCAGACAAGGGGAAAAGATCTAGTGCTCCAGAATCCATCAACTGCATGTGCTACGGTGTTTGTAAATACAGTTTTGGCCACGTATCACAAGAAATAAATGATTTGTGTATACACCTATCCTGAATAATTTGATGCAATTCAGTGTGAAGATCCTCTTTTTACAAAGATAGTGTGCACAA
>VZTO01027071.1:10873-52068 GCA_013400615.1 Syrrhaptes paradoxus
TTTTTTTTTTTTTTTGAATGTACAAACTTTGCTTTCTCTATTTCTAAACTGACAGAGCTGAAAGCAAATTAGTAATGCAGTAGGCAGTATACAGACTAAATGACATAATTGTAGACTCTTATCCAAATACTATGTTAGCTTACCTGGGGATTTTTAAACAATGCATATTTTTCACTTTTTTCCAAAAACAGAATCTTATTCTCAGTGTCTCGAGTCCAGTCTGATAATACTTCAACAACATTTTCATGGTCTTCAAAAAACCTTTCTGGAAAGACAGAAAAAGTAATGTAAGACACTCAAACTCTCTCTGCCCTCTCCTGAGGCTGCAGAAATTCCTGTGGAAGAATGTAATCATGATCTGATCTTCGCTCAGAGCTGGACAGCCCAGCATTCTTTTCCACTGCATAGAAGGGAGTAAAACCACACGAAAACAGTGTCATGTGTAAGGGCAAATCAGCGACAGAAGATGCCTTATGTAGCTCTGGCGTGCTCCTGGATTCCTCATGCATCTCTGCGCTGTTGCCAAGACTGCACAGGATGGAAACAGTGACCCACGAGGAGTAGATGGTTTACAACCACATCTCTCAACAGCCTTCTGCTTTCACTTGCTTTTAAGTATGATTGGAGGGTTATACGTTCACGGTGGCTACTGAATTGAAAAAAAAAAATTGCAAAAACTTATTTCCTTTTCTTTTTACTTGTTGGAACAAATGAAAATTTGCTTTTTGTCAGCAGGATTAATTCCATGCACTGAAAATAAAATGTTTCATTTCAAGCAACTGTATTTCAAAGCAGAAATAGCAAAACNGGAGAACCACATGCTTCATTTTTTACCACTGCAGACGGGACCTTAAAATAGTATCAGAAAAAACCAGAAAGCATTAATTTTCAAATCCTTGCATTCAACATTCTGGGGTCTTTTTTTTTTTTTNGAACTGGTGTGAAGATACACTGTTTCACCCAGCATCTCGGTAGTTAAAAACCTCACCAGAGATGTGGGAGACCTGGTGTCAGTTGTCTCCCTTCCCAAGCCGATCTGAACCCAGATACCCCACCCAGGAAAGCCACAGGGTATGCTGAGGTCAGGCAACTCCTATCTCTTCTTCTGCAGTTTCACTTGTATAGCTGAACAAGAACATAAACCCCCTCTGGAAGGAAAAGGAATTGAGCAGAATTTGACAGGTAATTTCAGTACAATTTTGGCAGTTCCCTGGGAACAGCTGTACTCCCATTTCCGTGGTCTGTGGTGATCACACCTTTCATACTAGGCCAACCTAGGCCACTAAGAGGAGATAACAGGGCATACATTTTGTAGGCTTTCTTTAACACTTCTTACTTTTGACAAGGTTTCAGTGTTTCCCATCAAAACTAAATTTTGTGAATTAATTAAATTCATAAAATGAGATTAGCTTCAGGGCCAGTTCACATGTACACAGTAACTTTGAACAACACAAGCAACATAACACTTCTCATGTAGCAACTGACACTTCTGCAATGCACTGGAAATATAAAGCAGGATATAATACCCAAGAAATAGTTTGAAGGGTAACCAGTATCTTATGGTCCAGGATAGCTGTAAAATAATTCTAAAGTTGTAACACTAGTTATTAACACTAATTTTTGCCAAATAAACTTTTGTTTGTTCATTTACAGTACCGGGCTTTTCTTTTATAAAGGGTATGACCTTGCCATTCTCAGGAGGGTCTTTTTTATAATTATTGTTACAAAACTGTCCCGTTTGGATGCCTGTTATATAAGGCAATACTCTTTATTGCAGAAGACATGATGGTATGTACAGCCTGGTGTTATATCACCATCTCACTACTGAGATTATTTGTGACATTTCATACACAATTAATCTAAAACTGTAGTTTTTTTTATGTGCAATGATCATCTTTCAAAATAGCAGTATATATAAGATACTCAGTCAAGGTTCTTCTGATCTAAAACTAGCTTGGGCTTTCAGTTCAGCCTTAAATATTTGCTGCTCAGATTTGCTTCTTATAGTAAATGTAATTTTATTCTCTTGAATACTACCATGGAAAGCAGGCAGAGAGGGAAAGGGCAGGAAAGCCTGTCTTTTAAGCATGCCGAGAGTAATAGAGCTATCTAGAAGTGCCAAGAAGTATACTGACAAGAATAAAGAATAGTTCATGTTGTTTTGATTTTGAACAAAATTAACAGCATGTTGCTGTGCACTGGAAGCAGAACAAAGAATATGGACCATTCCATCCATATCGAAATTCCCTTCTGCAAACAAAAAGGCTCTATTCCCAGCTGACTTGGACTTGATGATAGACCTCTGCATCAGGAGTTCATAGACTTTTCCTTTTTTCCTGAACCAACTACTTTATTTCCTTTCTTACTCTTCTTCTGTCCTCGCTTTTGATGTAGTTTTTATTGATTATCAGAGTAATTCCTTACTACACCAATACCCTAACCCTAACGTAAGGCATCTAGCATTAGCTGATACTAAGGTAACACAAGTAACTTTTACTTACAGAAAAGTCTAACCGTTAACCCCAATGTTTGTAGCATATGATCTCCCCGATGCCTTCAGTTTTAATTCTGTGATGGGGAATTCAAAATGTCTATCCAGATTATGAAGAAACACAAATACATACGTTTTAATGATTATGGGCATTCAGAAAACAATCTGTTTATATGCTGTCACCCCAACATGTTTGTCCAAGTCACACTAAGTCAGAGGGAGCAACTTTCCAAGACAAGAAAACACTCTAAAATTATTCAAAGTGACATTTGTGTCATTTCTAGCGTCTAATAATATTTCCAGTCTTTCCTTAGTTAAGATAAGCAAGTACAAAAGAATGCAGCAATGTTGCTTCATGTATCATCTTAATGGAGCAGGAAGAACAGATTGGCAGTTAAAGTTTCTGCCACTCTTATAATCAGATAATTCTTATGATCTCCCTGCTAATGAGCAGTCAGGCTTTCTCTAGCTATTTAAAAATTTGTTTTAGTTTAGCAGGATGATTTTTCCTGGGGCTCTTTTAAAGTACAATATTAATATTTAACTTTCTTGGTGCATTTTTACATCTCTGCTGGGAGTCCATAAACTGAGAATGCTAAAGGCTGTTTGACAGTTTCCCATTTGACACTAGGTCAAATGCAACCCCAGAAGAAAGTTGTGGCAGGTTTCCTTTTCGTGTGAATACCTTTTCAGCCTGGACAATGAAAAGATTCTGAAATAACTCAAGAGAATACTCCATTCTTAATCAGGCCTTGAAGACTTTTTGAAACAAAACTCATTAATTTGCACCAAAAAATAGGTAAGTTTTACACAGCTGTTTCCTAGGGACCTGGAGGCCAGGTTAGTTACTTCCTAAGTCATAAAGTACCACCAGTAGACCTGCAGCCCCGTCAGAGAACAATCCCTTGTTCACAACTACACTTATGAAAACGACCAACACAACTGAAAAGCATTAGAAATGACTGAAACACTTCTCAGACAGTCTTGTTTAATTACAACATTTGTTTGGCCAGCATGAAGTGCTGACAGCACTTCAGCACTGCATCATCTCTTCAAAGAGCAGAGTTGAATACTTGTATGTTTGATTCTGTCACTGCCTTGACAAACATAGTGAAATTCATATGGCCTCTTCATTTTGTGTAAAATAGAATAATGGAAATGGTGGTGGGCACGGAGCCTTCTGCAGCTCACAGCACAGACGAATGGAAGGCTCACTTCTGCATCAGGAACAGCCCAAGTACATTTCTGCAGCATCCCTCAGCTTAGAGACTGCGATGTTCCGACACCAGCGGTCACACGGGCAGAAGTGTTATTAATTCTCTTTTCAAGATTACCAATTGCACAAGATACACTATATCTATTTGCTTTATGCTCTGTCACTACACCACTTACCAATTTGCAGCTCTGGGTACATTTCATACAGACACCAGTCGATGTTGCAGTCACAATGCGTTTTCTCAAAGAGATTGTCTAAAACATCCCGTGTCACCTGACGCTCATCCACCATTAGTGACTTTGTGCTGTTATCGTACATGTGCACCTTGATAACAAGCTGAGTAGAGAGTCACAGAAGAGTCAGTTAATTTCAGAAGCAAGCAAAAGGCTAGTCTGAATCTGCTAACACAGATAAGAAAGATTAAGGCTGAAGGTTATTACTGATTCAAAGGCATGATGTCCCACAGCAAGCCGAGGGGATAAAACAGCTTGGAAGCTTTCAAATTATATTGCCACCAAAATAAAGACTTTTTCTCAAAAAAGGAAATTGAACCTTGTCCTTTGCATGATTTCAGGAAAAGTGAAATTGCTATGAAGAATAAGCAGAAGTTAATCTCTTCTCTAAATCTACTAGATGTGTAATTAAGGAAAATGCTTGATAGGGAAACAAAGTACAAAAGGACAAAGTGTCCTTAATGCAAGCTAGAAATGCAGAGTCTGTTTTTAAATGAGAAAAAGAATGGAAGAGTCTTGCCATGCAAACAGTCTACCTGAAATCAGATTGTACTAAGATGGGCAGTAGTCCAATACCCATCAATAAGTGAACAGATGAGTTACTCAAACTGACCCTCTCCCAGAGACTTCTCTTCAGGATGACAAGACAGCTCCACAGAATATCTTTAGATGTCTCAAGTTACAGACAAAATATGAAAAAGCTAGTGATTCTAGTAAGAACTTTATTATGGAGAAGAATGATAATAGATACTTAGGTGGTAGCTCTTATGGTACCCATTCACTATTTTAAAGCTCACCTTTTTAACTTTGGCTTCCTTCAGTTTCTCCAATGCAAGTTTAATCTTGTCAGCTTTAGCCTGTGCCTCTCGTTCTTCCTGAAAAGACACAAGATATTTGGTACACTTCTTAAGTAAGGCCAGCAATTTATGTTTACTTGAAAAGAGTTGTTCCTTGCTATTTATATCCAGAACATAAGGCTTGACATAGGAAACTTCATAGTTACAGGGAATCCCTAGCTTTCCTTGAGATAATATTCTTCGGCCAAAGCTTTGACTTACAAGTCCCGTGCTTCCTTTTGTTGCCCAGTCACACACCTCTTACATGATCTGTTCCTCAAGTGCTACAGGAATTCCTGAAAAATGGTCTCTTCTATGTATCCATATGGGATACAGCTGATACAAAAGAGAAAATGAGGGAAGATCTAGCCTGAACGAAACAGCACTGTGGATGCAGCCACTTGGAAGAAAACTCACCTCTCAATAGGGTTAAGAGAACTAGAGTTTTTAGAATCCTACTGAAAACTTGGCTTGCAATTATACCACTTAAAATTTTACACTTTCTGTTAAGTACGTTAATTTACATGGGTTCTTTCACTTGCCACATACAAGCGCTTACTGCACACAGAGTTAACGAGAAGAATGCCTCCTTAAATTGGATGATACCATGGCTTTTTATTCTCGTAATGGACCTATTCATAATAACATAGACACAGTCAGACCACTCAAGTTCATTCCAGCTTTTGCTGGTTGCAACAGTAAGATTCCTAAAAATCTCAGTCAGTATACCTGGCTCTTTTACAAAGCAGCTCTATCGATATCATGCCTCTCCCTTAATATCAGTGAGGTCTGTGATCCAAGAAGGCTCTGGATCCCCAGCTGCTGAGAGTTTTAGGTACGTGTACCAGATGCCAGAACCTACTGTTACCTCTGTGACTGGTATATAGATTATGAACATTTCTTTTTGCCATCTATCTTCCTGCAGTCTCCCTCAGCCACACACAGAGTTGGAAAAGTACATTTTGGACAGCAAGTAACTGTGGTTGCTGGTTCTGGTTTGGACTGTTAGTACTACTGGAGGGCTGGGTTTCTTTCCAACTTTAAATCCCCACTCCCTCTATTGAAAACTGTTTTGTCTTTGCTTTCCTGCCTCTTTGCTGATTTTTACTGTCCCTGTCACCCTCTCTCACTCTCACAGTTTCCTTTGTTTTAAAGGGGTAGGATTTTGTGCTACGGTACTCACAGGCACCCCAACTCCTAGTCAATGACTGCAGGAGAAAGTTCCTGCCCTGCTTCCACACAAGATTTTCCTCTGTGTTACCTTCAGCCTCCATTTTCTACCCTAAGGTCATAATTTCAGTGGTCTCCCTCAACCTGTCCTTGCTGGCCCCTGATCACTCCATGCCCCTGGCCATTAGAGTAGCACTTTGCTGGACACTCTCCAGTGTCACCACATCCAGAACGGGGTGCAGTATTCCAGGTGTGGCCTCACCAGTGCCAAGAGAAAGGAATAATGACTCCCTCAGCCTCCTGGCCGTGCTCCTCCAAACACAGGCTGGTTTCCCATTCTGAGATGGCCTTGCACTCATGGTTCTTATTTAATGTGTCGTCCTCCAGGATGCCATCTCCTTTTCAGCAGGGCTGCTGCTCAGCTTGTCACCTCCCAAACTGTACAAATGCATGTCGCTATTCTACCCCAGGTGCAGGACCTTGTACCCTGCTGGGTTTCTGAGGGTTTTACTGGCCCAGTCCTCATGTTTCTCAAGGTGCCCCCCAGTTCTGCCGTTCATCTTGTCAGTCAGTGCCCTTAAGCAAATCTGCAGATTATTTTTTTATGTAATCATTCAGGTCACATATGAAAACGTAAAGAATACAAGCCCCAGTGTTGATCCCACTTGTTACCAGCCAGCAAACCATTGATTACTCCCCCTTGGTTAGAACTTATCTTGATAGCATCACTTCTGTATCAATTATACTAGTTAAATAAAAGACTGTAGCTTCTGAAGCTGTCTAGCTGCTGTTTTTGCAAATGTTGGTATTCCTTTAAGACAGGAACTTAACTATTATCTTTGAGATATAGAAAAATGGCGAGTTCCTCCCACTTGTTTACAACTTTCAAACAGCATTGAAAGGTCCTATGCACAGACTGCAGCAAAGAAACACAGCAACATCTTTGCTTTCACTGACGCCAAAGACAAGTTATCTATGAGAAGGTATTAACTGATCAGCACTCATTAAAAAAACTCAGTGACAAGTTTTCCATTACAGTAAACCATTTGCGATGATTTATGCCTGTCTTGGGCTATCGAAATGATAAACAGAAAGGCGAAGGAATGGGCAATAGGTCAAAGAACAGGCAGAAACTGCTGAGCACACAATAACAGAAAAGCTTCATTCTGCAGTTCATGCATGTTTCATCACTGCAGAACCTTCCCAAGATGTTTCTACCTGGGATATCCGCTGTTATTCCAGTGCCAAATACCACTTGCAAAATTACAAGAACTACTGAATGCTTAGAACAAGGTTCCACCCAGGCTTACCTGGGTCAGTGGCTCAGAAGGAGGTGGTGGTGGAGGTGGTGGAAGGTCTAAATCAGGGTCTGGAGGTGGGGGGGGCAAGTCATCCCCAAAATGTCTGGTAATGGTAACATAGGGACTTGCTTTAGAATAAATGTCACTATCCAAGCCTGTTGAAGGCTGAGTAACCATACTTTGCTGGTTGTCAGAAGAAGTTTTCTGGGCCTGCAAAGTTCTCTGTTCAACATCATTTATGTCTGCTACAAGGTCAGCCATTAAAGCATCCAGGTCTTTGTCCTCTAGGGCACTTAGGGATTCTGTAAAGAAAACCACAAAATGTATCAGAGTGAGTGCAATGCAAAACTATGAGTGGAGATTAAATTTCAGAAGGCATGGTTACTCTAAGATATAAGGGTTATGGGAAAGGAAACAACATTTTAAATGGCTTCAAGAAAACAATCCTGTTTTAGGAATAGCCATTAATCTGGTCACACTGAAGTTCAGAGTACAAGGAACTCGAGGAATACAAATTAAACAGGACAGGAAGCTTCACTTCCAGTGATATAGTCTCAGGCCTTTACCATGTTATGAAACCTGGCCCTGATCCCAGGGCTTAGGGATATGGATGCAAGAGATTCCATTAGCTCCCATTAGGTCACTTACTTAAGTACATAGATAAATGCTTCCCATATTTTGGTATAGCACACAACATGCTGTGTAATCGAGGCCCAGATCAAGAATACCTTTAATATAACACTACTATTCTACAACTCTAAAATTGACATGAAGCAGAATCAGGGAGTTCTAAGACACAAGAAACTGTATGGTATCACTTGTAGCACATCAATAATTGCGTGATCAACATCTGTGACATACCTCATGTAATATGCATTGTTTTGAGGATCCTTTAAGCAAAGAACAAACAAGACAGTCTCTTTTCAAAAGTATCTTATCAACCAGATAGAAACACTGAAACTTTCGCTTTCTGTTTTCTACTCTGTCAGAGTATAAGACAGAATCCTATACTGGAACTTCATATGCAATTTCTTCTTCGGTTGTTTCAACTAACCATGGTATAAAAGATCCTGTGGAATAACATCCCATAGGACGATTTAGCTTTCTAGAAGAGTTCTTTAAGAACAACAGATTCAGTGGTTTAAATCTCTTTGAAGAGTTTAGTTAAAAAAAAATAATGACAAATTGGGAAAGCTTGAAGTGGAATTTTGGAAAGGGACTGAGAGTGCTGAACTAGATACTCAAAAATAGTCCAACAAAGAACAGCAGACTAAGTGTGAACATGTCACTAGACCATCTCAGTTTACTCTGCTTTATCTGCTATGCTAATAGAGTTTTTTCATAAGGTTTTTTTTCAGTGGGAAGGTTGGCTCATGATCCACTCTGTTTACATACGTCTTCCCGCTTTGCTGGTAGAGGAATCAGGCAGCTTAATAGTGAACTGATTCTGGGACAAAAATCCAGGCTGAAACCAACTCAGGCAAATACAAACAACAGCCCTCAGTAAAAAGAAAAATAAAACCACCAACCAAACCAGAGGGAGGGTTCTTTTTTTAAACTTGGATAAATTATCTCATTTGGTTTGTCACATAGCCTCAACAAGCAGCTGTACATGCAAAAGTGGCAGTGCAAACCAGAATGAGAATAAGCGATGCAAACTGGAACCAGTTGAAGCCAATACTTCCACTGGAAAAAAAATGCTTATGCAGCTCTGACCTCACACTGAGGAACTTTATCTTCCATTAAGTTAAATCTTTAAATAAAAAATGTTACATTTTAAAAAGTCATTTGGGAGACCTCTCATTTTTATTTTTCTCTACATTCACACATTTTCAAAAGCCTGACTTTTTAAAGTCAGTCTACATGAGATTGAGCTATGTCCCTTTAAAAAAAATTTGGCCCCTTTGAAGTTTCCTAAATTGAGACACACAAATATACCTCCCCCTCCAGCAAAACAGGGTTTTTTTGTTTGGTTTGTTTTTGTTTATTTTTTTTTATGAAGGGTGTTTGAAGTTTTTCTTCTCATTTGCTTCTATGAGGTATTTTAAATAAGCATAAAAAGCATGAAAGAGTCCATTTAGCTACTTACCATTTAAATCTTTAAAACCAACTGTAAAGCTAAATTCATTGTTGGATGCTTTGGGGGATGGAGGATGTACAGTCTCCACTCCTAAACTCTGTCAAGGTAGAAGGAAAAAAAACAGGTGTCTGGTAACGTAATTACTATTACAGACATGAACATTTGTAAATCAATTACTTGAATTTGTCTAATCAAATTGATTCTTCTTGAAGGAACAGAATAACACACACTAGTTTCTGGGATTATGCCCAGATTGGTAAACTAAGCAGGTCCAGGACAAAGGTTCAAGCACCATCTCACAATCACGCCAAGTGTTCTGGTTTGCATGCTTCTCGATACAATACTGACCCATGCCAACTCCAACTCTTGTCAGGCAACACCTGGGCTAGCTGTGGGGAACAGCAGAGGCCAGGGCTGTTTCTAATAGACAGTGGATAAAACCAGACTGATTTTCAGTTTTTGGTGGTTTTTCTGAAGTGGGGGAGAGAGGAGGGTTTTGAAAGAGTTTAGCTGCATACACATTTGAGCTATGCAGTGCCATTTGCTCCAGAGAATTTTATTTACTAATATAAATGTAACACTGCTGTTGCTTTCTCATGTTGTTTGCAAAAAAACCCCAAATGCAACAAACAACAAAACATGCTGCTGTTTGCAATGTAAACTGCAAATCTGCTTAGTTAAATAGAGAATTCCTAGTTCATGGCTTGTTTAGGAAGCAGACAGGGAAACAGTGCTTCACAAGTGAGGAAAAGTGCATATAGTGGAGAGAGAAAACATAAAATTCTCCCTTCCACAAGTGAGGAAGGTGATAGCTCTAATAAGCAAACACTGTAGACAAGACTGGAAGGAATTTCAATTTCACTTTCTGTCTAGACCATGCACCTGTTCTAAGGCAGGTCAGTTATACCTGGGTCATACCGGAAAAATGTATACCTAACATGATTTAAAGAGCTTCCTATTAGATAAATTCCTTATCACCTCCGGCAATCTTTTCCACTCCTTCATTATTGAGATCACTAATCCTGCCATCAAACCTTTCTTGTGATGCTCAACCTAAACTTCCTTTGTTGAAGACCATTCCCTGTTGTCCTACTCTCTGTGGACAAGGGGAACCATTCTTTCTGCCCAAATGCTGCTTTTGATGTATTTTAAGATTTTTATCAGTCTCCTCTTCTCTAGACTAAACAACCCCCATGCAATTTTTTCTTACAGGTCGTGATTCTTTTCCGTCTTATGATTCCAATTGCTTTCCTCTGGATTTTCTCCAGTCAACCCTCCTCCTCAAAATGCAGTGCTAATACTGGACACAATTTTCCTGTTGAGGTCTTACCAATGCTGCACAGAATGGAAGGATTACTTCATATATCCTACAAGCTATACCCTTGTTTATACATCCCTGTAAGATGTTTGTCTACTGGTGCTCATACTCAATTTGTACCAGAGGCATTTACATTTCTGAGAGTTGCCTGGAACTGACAGGCATTTCCAATTAATCCAAATGTTTTCCTTGGCAGCTCTTTTCACCTATTTCCCATCCAGAACATGTTGGTTTCTTCTGAAGTTATACAGAGCTGGAAACCACAGCAGCGACAACTTTAAACACTGTTTCTGTGTTAATACTCAACCTCATAAAAATAGACACAGTATGAATAGGGGAAGAGGTAGAAATGAAGCCTATCAGATAGTTTTACAGTGCCCAAGGAAAGAAAAAAAAAAAGAGAAGGGAGAGCACAAAATGTATTGATGAAACAGACTGTAAGAGCATAAAGGAAATACTTTCATTACTAATTTAGCAAGAAGTCATAACAACTCATAATAGCCATAACAGTCTAGGAAAAAAGTGAAAGTACATGCAGAGAGAAATTAAGGAGAAAACAATTGGAATGCTAAAAAAAAAGTTTAAAATTAAGTACAAAGAAATAGCAGAAAAGTCCAATTCTGAATTGGCATTTATTTTTCAGCCTTGTTATGCAGTGTGAAGGCATCTCTGTGTGCTTCTATCATTTACACTTACTTTAGGAACAAACAGATTGGTGAAAAGGGGTGAAAAACAATCTACAGTCTCATTTTGGAAACTAAGATCTTAAAGGAATTCGCAGATTCAAGTCTGTTAAGTGAAAGTCTTCAGGCTTTCAGACTTGCTTATCTCCTTCTCCCATACAATGTTGAGGTGAGAGGTTATGCCAGCACTTTAGAGAGCAGGAGGAGTCAGTGTCCATCTTAGGAACATGTCCCATCCCGCCCCGTACTGCACCGACGAGGGGAGAGAGAAGAGGCTCGCTCCACGTACTCTCCCATCACGTGGACTGGTAATGGTGCCATGTCCAATCTGCGGAGGTAAAATTTATCACAAGCAGTCTTTAAAACAATTCCTATTCTGTGGCTCAGAATTATTGGTATTTAATCTGTCAAGCACTGGGATTCACCAAGAGGAAAGACCCCTCAAAACAGAGGCTGTAAGCAATCAAACTCACACAGAATCCAAGATGACAGCTTAAGTGTTTTCAAGCATACATTTACTAAAATACAACAAATTTACTGACTCAGTGGGTTTTTTTTTAGAATTTAGAAGTCTCCTTTCATCATGTGTTGCAGGAAGCATTCAGTGACTATAGTTTTAGAAATAGGACCATGCTGTTTCATAGTTTCCTCTCAAGAGTGTACTCTGTACTGGCAATAATGTCTCTATAAATTCTTGAATGCCATCCTAGCTGTTACTCAGTACTTTGCCGTACATAAAGATTACTCTTATGCATATATTCAAAAAGTTGCTTTCATTTCTAAAGTTTACATTTGACACTCAGGCTATATCCCACTTACCCATGTATGCAAAGCATTCATACCTGAAAGTTCTGACTCAAACTCTTCCTGTTTTGACAGAATCTTTCAATTTCTTGGGACTGAGTCCAGAGGAATTTAAATTGCTTATTTGTTTTCTTTTGAGAAAGCATCTTTCATAAGCAGTTAGCTCCCTTTAACAATCTGGCCTGCACTGATATTACCTTATTCTTCAGACCACTTGTTTTAAATGTCAAGCAGAGAAATTTAGCTGAAGGTTTTTCAAAATAATGGATCTGTATTTATTCAGAATAGAGGTACATGAAATATACAGAAAAGTTGCCTCTTTAACACATAATAGCTATTTTTCTAATCTTGGTGGAAAAATTAATTATTTACCTGGGTCAGCATGTCCATCTCCCCAAGTAAATTGCTGAACATTTCATCTATATCATCACATGTTTGCTCCATCTGAAAGAAA
The DNA here is from genome assembly GCA_013400615.1 of Syrrhaptes paradoxus. NCBI lineage: Eukaryota > Metazoa > Chordata > Aves > Pterocliformes > Pteroclidae > Syrrhaptes > Syrrhaptes paradoxus. Next base: position 23,460 of record VZTO01027071.1, read on the forward strand.
AAACCCCACATCGTGATCTCAAGTTCATTTCAAAGCCAGCAACTGTCAAAACCAGAGGATAAGCAACATTCTTTTGTACTGTGTTCCCAATTAACTTCAAAACAACCGTTCATGACTTGCAAAAACCTCCATCCATAGTTTAGAAATAATTGTTAACAGATCAGAATCTCAGTCCTGTATATGCTTAAACACACACTTGGGCTCTACACTCTTTGAGTTCCAACAAGCTCCTTGTATTGTTTACATTTCATAGGAAGTCATTAGCTAATAAACCATGGTTGTATCTTAAACATCAAAGAAACGTATCTAGTGAGATGGAGGAAAACGAAGTTTGAGGTTGAGACATTCCTGAATGCTTCGTCTTGAAAGTTTTCTTTCTTTGGCTTAGACAACTAATAGAACAAGAGTTTATTAGGTGTTATCTAGCGTAGGACTTTGTTATAGTTAGACACACAACCAACTTCTTGTCTCAATATTTCTCCTTATTTTCTTTCAAATATTAGTGCACTGAGAGAACTCAAATCTTACCTAACCACAAGACATCCGAGGGAGAGCACTGAGACAAGGAAAATGGGTACATGCTGCATGACAGTAAAAGGTGGCTCTTGTTGTAAAAGGGGTATGTGAGGACAGCACCACACATTGGTGGTGCTGAGATACTAGGGAGATACAGCTTCTGTAATAATTCTCTTCCTCTTTCTCACAGATTTATTCCTTTGCAGGCAGAGAAGTAGTGTAAAAGGATGTCTGATATGGAGTACTGCCAGAGACCAGAACTATAAACATCATTTTCTAAGGAGCCACAAGCCTGCAAGGGACTGAGAACTCTGGTACTGATTGCACAGAACTAGGGTTCAAACTACGGTCAAACTTTTAAACATATCAGTCGTCCTTTAAACATAGAAGTATACTGCTTCACTGGGTTTGTGTGCACCTGTCTTGGGTTTATGCAGCAAGGTTTTGGTAGTGTGGGGACTGCAGGGGTGGCTTCTGTGAGAAGACACCAGGAGCTGCCCCCATGTCAGAGAGAGACAGTAGTTCCAGCTGCCTCCAAGATGGACTTGGTGCTGGCCAAAGCTGAGTTCATCAGCAACGCTAGTGGGACCTCTGCAAAAAAACATTTAAGAAAGGGTAACAAATGCAGCAGCTGTAAGAGAGAAGTGAGAAAATGTGAGAGAAATAGCCCTGCAGACACTAAGGTCAGTAAAAAAGGAGAGGGAGGAGGTGCCCCAGGTGTCAGAGCAGATTCACCTGCAGCTTGTGGTGAAGCCCATGGTGAAGCAGGTTGTTCCCCCGCAACCGATGGAGGACCACATCGGAGCAGGTATCCACACTGCAGTCCAGGTATACATGCCCTAAAGGAAGCTGCAGCCCCTGGTGTGCCCGCACTGAAGCAGGCTCCTGGTAGGAACTGCAGCCCATGGTGAAGAGCCCACACAGAACAGCTTTTCTGGCAGGACCTGTGACCCTAGAGGGGATCCATGCTGGAGCAGTTCACTCCTGAAGGACTGTACCTCATGGAAAGGACCCGTGCTAGATCAGTTCTTGAAAAACTGCAGCCTGTAGGAAGGTCCTTCACAAACTTCTCCATGAGCTTTTCCATTTTATTTTCTCCCCCTGTTCTGTTGAGGAGGGGGAGTGACAGTGGTTTGGTGGGCACCTGGTGGCCAGCCAAAGTCAATTCACCACAGCACCTTACAGGATGAGGACCAACCTGACGCAAGAAAACAATCAACTGAGGACAGGAACAACTCTAATGACTACAGAGACTGACTAGAAAAGAAGACCAGCAAATATTCTGTTCTTCAATGTTAATGCTTTTCCTTTAATGGAGCACCTTGAGTCACATAACTATTCCATAGTTAGATTATAAAGGCCACTGAAGCACTGAAGTCAGTATCTGTTGTTTGAGAATTATTTGGTAGTGTGTCATCTGCTCTGCCTCATTTGGACTTTGTCTTCCTGGCATGGACATAAGCAAGACTGGCCTAATTTCCACTTGTCCTCTTACACCTGTGGTAGCCTCAACACCAGAACTCATCAGGAGGAGGCATGTACAGCCTTCATCAGTCAGGTTCAAGGTGTATTCTACCTGCTTTACACCCTCTTTGTAGCTGGTGTAACTAAACAAGGCACAGGCAACCAGAATCTGGACTTTGAACTTTCACAGTTCTCTCAGATTCTGGAATTCAAAGACTTAACGATCTGGGAACTGGATGCTGTCAAAAACATTTTAATAGGACGTGGCTGGCAGAGCTGAGGGTAACCATAGCCCAGCAGTGGAGATGGCACAGCTATGCCCATGTAACAGGGAACACAGGTCACACATGATGGCGTGAATGGAGAACCGAAGTCATCTCACCGGCTTCATTTCCAAAACATCTTCCCACACGGGATGGCTCACTCTCTCTGCATGTCTCATTATTATCATACACAGTTTCTATAGAAAATTCAATTTCTGTAGATTCAGCTAGTTTACTGGTTGGGTAAATGATTGCTGAATCTTAACTCATTATTTGAATCAACAGCTGTGTAGCTTCCTATACACCTGGCACTTGGAGAATCAATTTTCATAAAAAGGAGAGATAAAATGGCACTCATCTGATCAGGCACAGTGAAGTCAGATTCGTTATCTGACAAACAATGGAGCTGATGTTTATACTGACAAACATCTCATCAGTATTTAAATAATACTGAATAATTTAACGTTTTCCTGTTTTCTGATTTAGGAGAACAAAATCTCTGCTGGAATCTTATCAGCTCAGGAACAAGTCTTCATACTGGTTCCTTCAACAAACTGAAATCCTGCTTTGCTATATTTTTTCAGAATAGAAATATAAAAATGGCAAAAAAATTACTCTTGGGCTACAACCACACCTTATCAAGAGGAGGAGTAAGAACTGTCTAAAAAGGAAAAAAAACCCAAACCCATAAGAACCCTCTTTAGTAGCTAATTAAAAAAAAAGGGGGCAAGAGAACTGAATACTGGGTTATATGTTTTCACCAAATTATGTGATTTTCACATGTTCTAGGAAATTTAGAGCTTCTTTCTTTGCAATTACAGGATTTTCTGAGTCTTCAGCCACATTCAATTCACAAGAAAAATGTAATCCTACAGAAAAGCAATGTTTAAAAAATTCTTTAAGAACTTCCACTGTAAATTGGAGCTGAGTTAGTCACTGATGACTTCTCCTTATCAAGTCAAATAAATGACATATAATAACAGGGTTTTTTTGACCTTAAGCACACGGGGGAGGGAGAAGGCCTGAACATATATTTTGAGAATGAAAGACGTTAGTGTCCCTTTCAAGCATCACTTTCAGTGAACAGACATCCATCACAATCACCAGAATGATAAAGCCATGCTATCACCAAACCACTGCCCCTACCNATGCCCGGGATATAAGGGGAAGCTAGCCGAGACCGCTGCCCCTCCTTTTGTGAAGCCCTCGGTGGTGAGATATTCATTGTATCAGTGTTTCCATTGTATTCTATACCTTGTCTTATTGTTATATTCTCTTTTCTTTTGCTTTCCTTGTGTGGTATTATTAAAAATCCTTCGTTATCTCAACTCGCGAGGTTCCTGAAAACATTTTGATGTTAAAACATACCAAATGATCTCTTAAACTGGTATGAGAACTCTCCAAATTCATCAGGGATTTTGTCAAGAGCTAGAAAAGCAAAAGATAGTAAAACGAATCCCCAAAATGTGCAACTCCAAAAAAGATCATCCACTCTCCTGCTCTTTTGACTCCTCTCCGCAATCATTTCCATTTCTTTTATTTGATAGCCACAAACAGACAAAACAATGTACAGATTTGGCAACTGCCCCATTCAAGGAAGATGTTGCTACATTTTGGACCAGAAAATTCTTTTGACTTTTATAAACAGCCTTGAACTTACTCAAACCAGAAACTCAAAGTGAAACCTGCAGGTGTATCAGCTATTCTTAACAAAAAAGGGGAAAAGATTTACCGGAGTCCCCAGAAGAATATTGAGTTTCATATTCAATCTCCCTCTATATCCACTAAACAGTAACTTTTCTGTCTGTTTTTCCATATATACTACCAACACTAATAACTCTAAAAATCACTATCAAATGTTTATCATTATGATAAACCAAAGAGGAAAAAAAAAGACAATAGTTTTACAATAAGTTTCCCATGTTACGGATAGGACTTCAAGCAGAGAAAAAAACAGAATTAAAATAAAAAGAGGAAATTGTGGTTGTCAAGAACAAGCATGCTAAGGAGGGGCTTGTGGGATGGCATATATATGAAACCTAACCTGTTTTTAAAGTGATTACTTTTCAAGTTGACGTCTTCTAGACCACTTTTTGAAGTAACACCAAGAATAAAGGGCCAAAGGTATCCCTTGTCTTTTTATTTCCCCCAAATTTCACATTCTCAAATCTTCACTGAGTTCGCATGAAAACATCTTTTTTTTTTTCTTTTTAAATAGTCACACATTTGTCATACTGCATATCTAAGGGCTTGGGGCATTTTCTCTTCAGCTTGCTATTCTAACCACCAAGTTTCACAATTTAGTTTGGGCATATTAAACTCACACAGTTTTATATAACACATAAATATTGACTCATTGTATTTCGACTCAATACATTTATTCACCTCACCACTTACCAGAAGTCCCCCTGACCTGCTAGACTTATTTCTAGCAGCCTCCTTGCTGATAAAAATAATTTAAGTCTAAATTGAGATGTGAATAACTCTCGTAACTCTCATATTTTATTGTAGGTGATGTACTTCTAACATCTTGTATTTCAGCTCACCCAATGAAAAAATATGGTTTCTGCACATTTGTTCCTACTTCTCCTTCCTGTTGGTGTCTGTCTTTTCTCTGTCACAGGCTTTGTTGCCATTTCCAAAGACCTACTTGCATCCATTCGGGTGCCCCGGTGATGGGGCCTCCAACCATTTCCTTTTTACAAGAACCAGCCCTGCTGCCCTGGATGACAATACAAAACTCCTGTGCATTAAACTTGGCAACAGACCCACACAAAACTTCTTCCTTCTCCTAAATATCTACTCCATATTTACCCCTATTTGGAAACCGAGATGTAAATTTCTACATTTTCTGAGCTATGGGCTAGGAAGCTGGAATTTAGTTGTCTCACTTTTAACACCAGAGAAATTTGGCAGATGCACAGAAAGAAAGCTAGCCCACGTAGATGGATGGGAAACACTCCTTTGTCCAACTTGTGCCTGCATGAGCAATGTACTTTCTTGACAGTGAACAACAGTTTTCCCTTGGGGATGGTCCAGCATTCAAGGACATCAAAGAAAAACACTAACTGAGAATTTTCTTGTTCAGACGCAAGAATGGAGAAGCAGTCCTTTCATTCAGTCTCAAGGTGCACAATCTCACCTGGGTTAAGTAGAACCTCACCTATGTTATTCAGTGTCATGACTGACAGGTGGACCAGGAATTGCCTTTCCTGGTCTAAAATATAAACTCTGTAATTAAAATCAGGGTATGACTGCAGCATGGTTGCATGCATTTTGATTTCTTAAGCTACTAGAGAGAATAATAAAAAACACTTTTTTTTTTTTTTTGGAATTAACATGGTTTTGTGATTTGCACACTTACAGAAGACAACAGCACTATGTCTACGACCAATACATGGGAAACGGAATATCACTTGGCAGGAAGCTAACAGAACAAGTAGTAAAACAATGGCACAAAATTCACCCTGCTTAAAAAAGAAACTACTAAAAAATATTGTGAAAGTTGACAGGGTGATCATATGGTGTAAATCAAAAAAAACAGACACCATACTATACTAAGCAGAGTTTGAACTTTTAGTATCTGATATCTCTGAGAATTACTGAAAGCAAGTCCCTTTCAACAGGAAGAGTGGTCCAAGTCACGTGGGAACAAGGCTTCTGCACTTGCAACCTGAAAACAAGCTCAAAGCCCTTGTGCAATACCGAACAGGAAACACCAATGGTATCGCACATGAGATTACCATCTCTGCAACTCAGTCCCAGCTGAGCTGATGCAGTTTAATCAGCCCAAGTCCTACAAACAAGAAAGGAACGAGGAATGGCACGGCATCAGTAGAGAAAAGGCACACATCAGATTCATGCTACAAGCAATATTAGCAACCAGCCCACTGGTGAACCCTTATGGACACATTCATTAAATTCAAAGTATTGTTATTATTCTTAAACTGTTACATATGCAAACCACAAGGATAAAAATACACGAAGTATATTTCATGGAAAGATGAAAAGCACACCTTCACCCCCTAGTCCCTGCAATAACAGAGTGTAAGTGCTGGAGTACCACACCAAAATGAACACAAGCTATTTGACTGCCCAGACGACCACTACCAGCATTGTAAATTCCCACTAATGCTTAATGCTTAAATGCTTTCTGGAGTGGAAGGAAAAAATCTTTAACATTTTAGAAAGAGCAAACAGCAGCCCAATGATTAAAGCACTCAAATCAGAGATTCACCCTTACCTACAGCAAGTAGATCATCCAACGAGAAGCTGGATATGAGCCGAGAGTGTGTGCTTGCTGCCCGCAAAGCCAACTGTGTTTTGGGCTGCGTTAAAAAAGGGGTGGCCAGCAGGGAGAGGGAGGTGACTGTGCCCCTCTACTCGGCTCTTGTGAGGCCCCATCTGGAGAACTGTGTCCAGGCCTGGGGCCCCCAGCACAGGAAGGACATGGAGCTCTTGGAGTGGGTTCAGAGGAGGCCACTAAGATGATCAGAGGCTGGAGCACCTCTCCTGTGAGGAAAGGTTGAGGGAACTGGGCTTGTTTAGCTTGGAGAAGAGAAGGCTCCGGGGAGACCTCATTGCGGCCTTCCAGTACTCGAAGGGAGCCTGTAAACAGGAGGGGGAGCGACTGTTTACGAGGGTGGGTAGTGACAGGACAAGGTGGAATGGTTTTAAACTAAAACAGGGGAGATTTAGGTTAGAGATTAGGAGAAAGTTTTTCTCCCAAAGGGTGGTGGCACACTGGAACAGGTTGCCCAGGGAGGTCGTGGATGCCCCATCCCTGGAGGCATTCAAGGCCAGGCTGGATGTGGCTCTGAGCAGCCTGGGCTAGTGGTTGGCAGCCCTGCATATGGTGGGGGGGGTTGAAACTAGATGATCACTATGGTCCTTGTCAACCCAGGCCATTCTATGATTCTGTGATTCTATGATCCAATATCATAGACAGAATAAAAGGGGAGAATTAGGGAAAAGAGATTAAAGTGACAGAAACCCCACCATAAAAAGCAAAGATGGAAAGAGGGTTACAGATTGTCACAGGAAACAGATGTGAAAGTAGCGTGATAAAAAAATGCATCAAAACCTAGAGGAAAGTTACTGAGGCATCATTTTGTCCTGGCTTATAGCACAAAATCAATGGGATAGTAAAAGAAACTGAAAGTCTGCACAACTGCTCCAGGGAAATGTGCACAGTGTAACTGTGAAACTTATCAACAAAACTGGTGAGTTAGCAAGATAAGGAGTTGGTTTTCTCTACAAGCAGTTACAGTTAGAAGTGTTAGCATTTCAGAGCGTTTCAGGCAAAGACAATGAACATCATGTTTCATGACTTAAAATAAAGGCTCCAGCAATTTTCATGATAGGCTACACCATACCTTTCAGCACAGAATTTCTGGTACCTCCTTCTGAAGCACGTGATGCTAGCCACTGTTGGAGACAACTTGCTGGCCAAATTGACTGCAGATCTGAAATAGATCTAATTTAGCTTTCTTATAATGATTTTAGAGTTAGGNATTAGAAGTGTTAGTATTTCAGAGGGTTTCAGGCAAAGACGACGAACATCATGTTTCAAGACTTAAAATGAAGGCTCCAGCAATTTGGAACCAGAGTAAAGTTTTCATGATAGGCTGCACCATACCTTTCAGCACAGAATTTCTGGTACCTCCTTCTGACGCACATGATGCTAGCCACTGTTGGAGACAACTTGCTGGCTAAATTGACTGCAGATCTGAAACAGATCTAACAGCTTTCTTATAATGATTTTAGAGTTAGGTGTCAAGAAAAACTCTGACTACTCAAATGCCTCTCACCTACTTAAGTGAGGCAGGATGGAAGTTCCTTAACCAGCTATTGCATCATGTCTAGTAAACAGTCCCTAACAGAATATTGGGTCATTTTTTATGAAGTAGGATGTAAGAGAACATCTATCTCTGCAGAACTCAGCCTAGACGAATAATCCAATTAGTTACTAATTCTAGTAGATATTGACAAAGGAAACGTAAGTTTTGAAGTGATAAAGGAGAAATGGCAGCAGCCCCCAAGCTTTCAAAATCACAATCAGATTTGGCAATTAGCATGTTCCAAAGACTTTTCTCTTTCTTACCTACATAAGATGACTCTGTATCTTGCAACTCTCTTCTGTTTTAATACTAACTCATATTTTGAAAAAGACAGATCAAAAGTCATTAGACTGCTTCCAGCACTGCACTTTCCTAACATTCATAAGCATGGCATTTTCCAAGAAAAAGCTTGCATACACAGATAACTCTGAAAGCCGTTTCTTACTAGTATCACCTGTTCTTCTGGGAACTCTGGTGTGCCAATTACTGCAGGTTTATCTGCAGCTGAAATTACACTGCATATTTATCTCAGGGATGGGTGTGACATGTCATAACTCTGCTCATGATGGAGTGACAGCAACACCCGAAAACACTAGGAGCGGCAGGAAGACTGATACAATTGCTAAGTATCCTTCCTAGTTTAAAAGTAAGTCACATTTGGCTCTGGATTAAAATTAAAATGGCAGATAAATACAATAATATGAGAGAATCCTTTTCTAATGTTAACCTTGGGCACTAAAGCATCTTCAGGTGACTATGCCACAAAAACCACTTCACGGGATTTTCCGTTGATTGCTCCAGACACGTTTTTACATACACTGTGGAACCAATTTTCACTCCAGTTGCCTTGTTATCTTGTATCACATCGCTCATAATGACTCCAGCAAGTCTAAAGGCACACTTGATTATTTAAGCTTATTACTAACTCCAGAATCATCCATCCACATGTAGCACAAACATCTTTAGGTAAGAGCACCCCAAACTCACAGATGCTACTTCTGTTTCACAGAAATTGGAATGATGCCATCTATACAATTAAACCTTTTGAAAGTTTGTTCCCTTTTTTTGCTCTTTTGGGAACTCAGAGTTAGCTCACTTGTGTTACAGGAACAAGCCTGCAGTTAGGACTGAATTTGGAAGAAGTCTTTATTTATCCAAAAGACCCAGATTTCAGAGACCTGAAAGCTACACTGCTGCACTTTAGTGATGACAGCAGTTGTATTTTACCCTTGTTATGCCAAGATGATAAATTAACCACCACAGGAACTCCTATGCATAAGTACACCAACGGAGCACAAGTACACTACCATCTTTTTCAGTGATATATATTTGAGTACTTCATTTTCTATTGGCAAAAGAGAAAGAATTTCATTATGTTTGTAAAGTACCAGAAGACACTGATCTGAGGCTGTCCTTCAGATGATGCTGCCTCAGCATCCATCACCTCTGTGCTCCGCAGCCTTCCCCTCTCTCCAATGCACCGTCCCAAGCACACTTGCCCAAACGGGAGTTCAAGAGAAGCAGCTGTGGGTCCGGTTCTTAGGGTGAGGTGGGATGGCAAGATTATGGAGTGGTCCCACAGGCTTGGTTAAGAGAGACTGAGAGGAACAAGGGAAAAGCTTATCCAAGCTAAGGAGAGAAGACAGGAAGAACATTGAACCAGTGACAGGCAGTGTATGCTATGGCTATGGAAAAGGAGTGCAGAGGGATATGGCATGGAGGCTGAGTGCAAGACAGATCATTCATCAAGTTCCTGTCCAGAATCACTCTGAGGCACAGAGTCTGGATCCTGGGCTCCAGAAAATGTATCCCAAATGTACTCGAGCAGCGAGGGACTGTGAGTTAAAAGCACCTTATGCAAAGGGAAAAAGAAATGCCAGTGTAAAGAACAAACTCAGGGAGTGGAAAGCTGGGGAGCAATTTCTATATCCCAGAACTTCACTTTGTAGCCTCTTGTTGCCTCCCAAAGTGGATTGTTTCTGTGGAGCTGCAAAGCAGTGCCACTTCTGTTCATCTTTACGTAGTATCCTCTCAGCAAACAATGTGCTTCAGTCCGGCCTGTGGGTCTGAGAACATTACAGAAATACTGTATAGCTACAGACTTGGTCATCTTCTTTTTCCTTTGTCACAGAATTATTACTGCAGAATGGTCCAGTTTGAGGACTTTCTGCCCATGAGCCATACAGGCAGCACAAACTCTCTGTGTAGAATAAAATGGTAGGAGACATATTTCCAGTCCTACGCCTTCGCAAAAATTGGTAGAAGAAACAATTGTCTATTCTGTGCCAGATTACTGGTGCACAGGAACAAGATCTCCATTACTTATCTTCTCCTGAGAAAGGCAGAAAGCTGGCTGGAAGTGTGTCCCCTGAGCTGGATTCAGCTCATGAACAACCAGCTGATCTAAGCTCATCCATCTTGTGTTGATAACATGTCTACTTCGGCTCTACTCAGGTATAAACAACTGCAGACATACAAATTACCGGAAAATATGAATCTCAGTTCTAGGTTCCTCCCATTCCCTGCCTCGATGGAAGAGCAGAATAGCAAAAAAGCAATGTAAGTCTGAGTAGCACAAATTTGTTCTGTCTCCACATTCCTTCCCATAATCTGTAGTTTGCTGATGTTGGTGTAATGTTTTCCTTCCTGTTTTCTTCCAGTTACCCAACACTGCTGTATGGGACTCAGAGGACAACACGAGACTGTCTTGTACTTTAATAAATTGCCAGCAAATGAGAAAAATGCGATTATTAATGATTTTTTGATCCATCTGAATGCTCAGTCTAACTCCACTCTGCAATGGAGCAGATGGGCTATAACCATTTCATTTTCATGTGCTACTTTTGAACTATTCCCAGTATTCCCTTATCCTCAGGTCACTGAGCTGTGGGAAGTGTGTCTTATGGCTCTCTACAAAATATTTTGATATTTCGCTTCACAATCCATAAGGTAGGTGATCCTAGATTAATAGATTGTATAACAAGTAGAAAATGGGAAGCCCACTGATGAGAGAAGATATACAGGGATCCACAGTAGGGGAAAATCCTTCCCCCCCCCCCCCCCAGTTCCCTACAGAATCAAGATATGTTAAGTGTGGAATAATGAAAATAATAGAACAAACTTAGGAACAAGAGAAAAAGTTACAATACAAAATTTAAGTTCAACAGCTGCTATGTTTAATAATCAGTGGCTCATCCTTTCCAACATTCACTCCCCCCCACCATAAGCCACTAGAGGTAAGTGCAAGATATGCTGTAAGGGTTCATGACAGAACCATTTACCCCCACAAATAACTTATTTCTAGGCCTCAGTCACTGGCAAAAGCTCCAAGTCACCACATTATCTCCTATAATCACAAGTTCTTATCACTGACAGAAGTGTTTTAGGGAGGGCACGCATGGTATAGGAACAAAAAGAGTTAAAGAAGAAAAGACACTAGCATAAAATGCTCGAACAGATAAGAGTGAAACAAAAGGGTGAAAATAAATCAGTAAAAAATTTATTGAGCCCATTTGTTTGTTTCAGTTCATATATTAAAATCAAATGAAGCAAGTAATTCTTTAATATGAATGCATAGGTATTTCACCAAAGTACAGTGCTCAGTACCATTGTGAGGGGTAGAAAAATTAAATAAAGATTTTTTTCTAAACCTTTTTCTAAACTTTCCACTGAGAAAAGCTGTTTCTCTCACTTTATGTAACACACAGTGATCACAAGCATTTGAAGCAGTGGGTTTCAGATGAAGATCTGCAAGGAAAGTGGAAGCCTGGAGACACCACAGATGGGATGTCATATTGCTATTGCTGTGGCTGCTTTGCCACAGCCCAGCAAACCCTGAACCACACAAAGGAAACAGTTATGGGAAGAAAATGCAGCAAGAGAAGAACCTTGTGACATTTCCAGTGTAATTCTTCCATTTCTGTAAGGTTTTCCATGAGAAAGAAATGCTACTGCCTCCCTCTTTTTTTTTCCTCCAGAAGTGGAGTGGGGATGGAACAACTGACCTGGTCAGAGATAGCAACTCCATCATGACACAGGGGAGACAAAGGAGGTCAATCCAGTGACAGATATGAATTTCATGGATGAACATGGTCTCCATGGGACAAAACTGCAGTTAAATTTATGCTGAATCCCTTCCTAGGACTGGCACCCAAACCCACAGGCTCATTGGTATTTGCTCTCTCAAACATTAGGTCTGCCCGCTTCCTCCCAGTCATGAAGATGTGGTCACCAAAGTCCAAAACTAAGCTGTAACCACAGCAAGTATTTGGGAATGTTATCTGTGTTTGGTTTTTTAGCATGTATTCTCACTTGTGTAGGATTATCTCACCAACTCAGGCCTCAAGCCAAATGTACAGATCTTCCAAATACAATATTTAATCAAAAAGCACAGAGAACAGTAATGTAGATGTCACTGTTACTTAAACTATTATTCTTAAAAATTTGCAATCAGAGACAAAAAACACATCAACTTTCGAAAATGCTTTTTAGGCTGATATATCCACCTTATTTTTTCCTTCAGTGAAATTCCCACAGCAAGTGAGAGAATGGGGGCGTCTAGTAATGTTAGAGAGTACTAGAAAATCTTCAAAAGTACATCACAATCTTGTTCAGAAGCAGAAGAAAAATAATCATATGTCTGCAGTCTGAGCTACCTGAAGACACAGTGAGAGTACCAAAATGGATCAACCAAGGCCACTGGGAAGCAAGTTTTCATTTGCTGCCTACATGGACTTGATGCCAGCAGGTAAGTGACGATCCTCTAGGATTTGCTCACTCTCCTGGAGAGCTGCTCTCTAGACAGGCACATTATTTTGCCTAAAACTGGGGACTTAGAAAGTAATTTGCAATTTTTATCAGCAAAAGCACACAGTGAACGCCTCTATGATTTTGGTTCCTGGCTGTTCTCTCTATGCTTGATGGACTACCAATACTGCTAGGAGCAACCTGCTCCCCTTACATTCCCCTTCTCCCTGATAGGTGTAGGTAAAATGAAAAAAATTTTCATGAAAATTTTTAATACATCAGTTGGATTGCCTGAGGATAACTGAGAACTTTCCATTGTTAGTGATATTGGTCATGTAGGCTCTGCCCATCATTGACACGAGATACCCAGAGAGTTTCATCCTTTAATATTAGTATCACATGTCACAATTTTACATCCGCTGCTTTAGATTACAAGCAAATGGAGAGTGAAAGTAAAAATGGAAATGGACTGCGGAGATGCATTCAGTGTAAAACTTCTATCAGAAATGTCTCCATATGCATTTTTAAACAGTGACAAAGAAAAACTTGCTTCATCTATACTGAACCTTCTTTTTCTTCTAGGATTCATAATGCACCTACTCCTGCCCCAAATATTCCTAATACTCCTAATAACCACAGCCATAATTTATTTGAGCCTAAACTCATGGCATGCTGGATCAATGCTCAAGAAGAAAAAACAGTACTGTGTGCAGACTGACATAGCTTCTGGTAGCAAAAATTCTGAGAGCAGTTAGCTAGCAACAGAGCTAAAAGGTCACTTCATTGGAAGAGAGGCTTTGAAATTAATGACAGACTTAAACTTTTTAAACAGTCATTATCAAACTAGTTTGTGAATCCTCACATTAAAAGTCGTCACATCAAAATAAGCTGTGTTTCCTTTTCATTCACAGCCCGGGAGCAACACTGTAAACTAAAGTTGAGGGGTGGTGAGGAACACATGTTCATGTAGGCTCAAAAGTCTCCCACATAAACTGAAGAAGATGGTACTCTAGCTTCTTCCTTTCATAATGCAACATACTATCTTCTACACTGGCAGCTACACTGTTAGTATCTAGGTTAGCCATGAATCAACAGGCTGGATGATATGGAAAACTGCCTAAAACGCCTGCTTTTCCAATACCTATTTTACTGTATCATGCTGCTATCACTGCTCCTAATAACGACAAGACATGTGGTGGAGTTTCTATGACATCTGCATCTGACATTTTAGTCAATGAAGGGAAAGAAAGGCAATTTTCTAGAGCATGACTCACTGTAGCTGTCTTTTTTAAAAGTGGGCAGCTGAACCAAGTTTTAGCAGTAGCTATCTCTCCATTGACTGCAAAGGTGACTCAGAACCTCAGGTGACTAAAATGTTAATGTCTAAAGTTGGGTGAGGAGGATCCTCAAGAAGTGCTGTGGAAGGTCTGCATGGATGCAAGTTACCATTGTCACTAAAGAATTTCCAAAAGAAAAAAGCTAAAGCTTCTATACTGCTGCAGGCAAACAAGAGGTCTTATTTTCACTTTCACCCCAGATCAGCACCTGATCATGTGGAGTCATCATCACAACAGGTCAGATAGGCCTACAACAAAACAAGACAAGACATACTGAAATGAAAGATGAAAAAAAGGTCTGTGGGAAAGAAAAACAAACGTAGTTTGCAAAGAGAGCTGGAAAGGATATCTGAATGATATGCAGGAAAACCAAATTCAGCTACATTCCTGTAAAGCCACTTTTTGAAGAAAATCCACATTCTCAGATCTTCTCAAAGGACAGATGTTTGTGCATCTGCAAACAGACAGGTCCTCTCTTGAACAAGGCAACCCCTCCTCTCAGCTCCATCAGTACTGCAGACTGGTAGTTTTCTCAGACATTTTGTAGGGCCAGAGAGATGCAACAGCTGATTCCTCCATCCACAGGCTACCCAAGTCCTACCTCTCCCCTCACCACATATGTCAGAGCAAGAGAAGGAAAGCTTTCTGCATCTTGTTCCTCTCATTGCTGTAACACATCAGTTCCTTTTCTGCTAAGAGGAAAGGTGAAACACAGCAAAAGCAAAATCTTAGGAACAAATTTACCCAGCTCCCTATCTAAGAAACATTGGGCCGCAGTACTGTGTCAAGCTGTTACAACATCCAGCAGGCCCTTTTGTTCATACTCCCACTCCCTTTCTGCAAATTGTTACCCTCCCAAAGGTGTTGGTCTCTAAAGTTTTATAAAATTTAAAAAAAGATCAGGTTTACAGCCTGATTCACAGGTGAGTGAGTTTTAGTCTGTAATCTAGTAGACACTGCTCAAGTACAGTGAGAATCAGACCTTTGATCTGTAAAAATCAAACTAAGCTGGAATAAATACATTTGATAACAAAAGAAACCAGCACTTCAAAGGCATCATACTCTGCTTGAAGATACTGCACATCAAATAATCACAACTTCCAGCATGAACAATTAAAACACAATTTACTCAATAATTACTTTGAGCCTTCAGTCATATTTGTCTCCAAATGCCAGAAGAATCTGTAGTGCCCACAGGAGGTATTTTAAAAAGAAAGAGAAGACATAGGGAATAACTAAAAGCACCCTTTCAGAGACAGTACATTTTTCCTGTTGTGTGTGCTCCCAAATAGATCAGAATTCTCCGTGAATATAAAACAAGGATCACTCAGCTATCAGTAATGCTCTATTGATTAAATCTCTCAAAGACATTTGTAATCCGTATTTCAAACCAAATTATCTCCATTTTTAAGCAATGCTTGCACAAAGTATGAAGTACAATTAAATGCAATAGTCTCCCTAGGCCACAGGGGAAAACAGAACTAAAGAGGTCTAGCAAAAAGTTAAACATCCTGTCTTAAACGCAAAGTTTTAACCTAAATTCACACTCTTTAAAAAGTTTCTAGACAAAAAAACTTTGTAAAGTTCGTGAAGACAAACGAGTAGGAGCCTACACAGCTAAAGCAGGTCAGCTGGTGTAGCCCTCTGAAGAACTGGGGCTTACATATTTGTCTCTAACAAAACAGATGTATTAAACTGAGTCCTGGAAACACTGCATTTACACCACTATTGTGCAGCGTCAGGGTAATTAATTAAGTGACACCAACAGAGTCATGTGAAATGAGTGTTTTTTAGAAGCCAGTCAGGAACAGATGACAAAACACACATCTCATGTAATTCATAAAGGGGAAGTAGAACCAAAGAGGAAAAATGACTGCCAAAATCCTGCAAACAGAGGTTCTGAGGGGTAGAGTCAAGCTGGAGTCACCCTAATCACAGAATCAGAGTAATCTAGGGCAGGAAGGGACCTCAAAAAGTCATGCTGTCTGTCCCGGTTTGGTGGTACCCTGCATATTTTGTTTGCATGTTGTATTCCTGCATCCAAATTTTTAATGACAGTTAAAACAAGCTGGATTATATGCTGCCTAGAAGATCCTACTGGACACAATTTCTCAGTGTGACAATGGATGGACCTAATAACTTATCCTTTGGTGTATAAGGGATTGAAAAACATCTCAAGCTTGTGGAGACTGTATTTATTTCTCCGTGGTATTCAGATGACGGTGTCATGCAGGATGGGCCTTCTCAAAGTCAGGAGACACATCTATTTCTTCCATAAACCACGTAGCCGAACGCACCACGGTCACAGGGATGTACCTGTACCGGCTGCTTCGCCATACCCACACCGCCTTCTCACATGCTTAGTCCAAGACTGACAGATGAGCAGATTCACACGGTGTACTTTTTGGCCATTCGGTCTAAAGTTCCTCCCACCTGCCTTCGCCTTCCCAGCGCGGCCGCCGGAAGCGGGGCACTGTGCATCCCCCGGGGCTCCACCTGCCCCACCAGGCTGCGGGGAATCCTCTGCAATCCCGCCTCGCAAACGATCAGACTCCTACTCGCCCCCTCAGGGTCTGGGCACAGTGCAGCTCTGCCTCAGGACAACCCTACCGAAGAGAGCACCCAGAAAGGGAACCCAGCGCTAAATCCCGTTATCCCATTTCGTCCCTCCGAGGCCGCATTTGCCATCAGACGGCTCCCTGCGCGAGGCGGGTGGCCCGTGTGTGAGCGGCGGCTCTCGCCACAGGCGCCCCGGGCGGCGCGGTGGGGCCGGGCGGCATCCCTTCTGCGGGCACCCGCGCTGCCCACCCAGGGCTGCCGCCCTCCAGGGCCACCGCAAGCCATGCCTGGAACGGAGTTTGCCGCAACTCCCCACCCCGCGCACCGGTATTTGCCGGCGTGACTTCTCAGAACGGCGAGTAGGACCCCCTACAGCCCGCGGCAGCCGCACCTTCGCCCTCTCGCCCCGTCGGGGTCCCGGGCTGGTGCTGGGAGTCCCTGGGGGTCCGGCCACTCCCTCCCCTTCCCCACTTACCTTGGCGGGCGGGCGGAGGGGGCCGCCGGCTCCCGGAGGCGCTGCCAGCAGGAGGCACGGGGCGGCTCTGCGGCACCCCTGCACGGCGGGAGCTCGCCCGCCCTTTGCCTGTGGGGAAGTTGGGCCGCCCCGCGGGCTGCCGGGCGCCCCGGGGCGGTGACCTCCGGGGAGCCGCCCCAGTGCACGCAGCGCCGCCCGGGGGCAGTGGCCCCGCAGAGCGCGGGCTGGCGACCCGCTCCTCCGAGTTGTGAGGGCTCCTCTGCGGGGGCAGCAGGAGCCGGGTCAGCTCACTGCGACCGCTTCCCCTCGTGGGGACTCGCTGCTCGAAGCCGACCCAAGGGCTGTGGAGAGCCGGGGAGGCCACGTCCCTTCCATGCTGTGGAGAGGCCTCTTGCTCCCCGGAGCCTTCGGGGCACCCGGGCTGTCCACAAAATGGAACCTGAGGCTTCCCTGTGAAGGCTGGAGGCCCGTGTGGAGAGGCTGTGGCCGGTGCGGAGGCAGCAGCCCCACAGGGAGAGGCCTGGGCAGCCCAACCCTGTCTCCTGCTCCTCCGTGCAGCCTCTCCTGGGTCGCCTCAGCTGGGCCAGGTGGCTCTCGGCTGGGCAGCACTGTCAGCTGCTCTCTCTTTTTCAGACAGAAATATGTTTCTTTCCCCACTCCCTTTAGAGACGCTACATCTCTTAAATAACCCTGCCACAAAGCAGCAAATGGCTTTTATGGCATCTTTACATCGTTTCATAGCATTGCGAAGTGCTGCTTTGGATTTTATTCACTGAGTAGAAACAATTTTATAACATGTTAAATTGCATAAAAAGGGAGAAAAAAAATTCAGGGGTTTCCACGTGAAGTTAAAAAGGCAAACATAAATTAGAAAATTCAGTGTGGTCTTGCTGGGGTTAATCTTGTCAAGTTAAAAAGATGAGATTCTAGGTGCTGAGAGTCGCATGCAAGTAGACGGCTCTCTCGATTTAAAATCCTATTATCATCGTCCATAACTTTGTCAAACCAATGCTTTTAGCTACATTTTTCTTGGATATCTAAGGCACTGACAGACAGTGAAGTGTCATGAATGAAGGTGAAGATGTCACCATCTCCTGCTTCTGGTACTTCAGAAAAGTCATCAGGAAGTTTAGCTTAATCTTGTGTTTACAGCCAATTTATACTGAAACACCAGGTTTTCCTCCAAGCAGCCAAGAAATCCCATGTTCTGTTCCTCCAACACTGCTGGAGATAATTATAGCAGAAGGATGGTAGCATTTTAAATTACCACCATGTTTTGCACAGCAAATATGTTTCAGTGCTTTAAGGGGTAATTGCTTTGAAAAATTCCAGCTGAGACAGCTCAGCCATATTTAAGAGTGCATTTAGGGAATGGTACGTTGTTCTGTTCATATTATTTTTTTAAAAAAACCCAAGTTATTTCACTGAGAAGCTAGCTAAAATTTACCAGAGACTTTGCTGAGGTCAGAACTGCATCTTTGGCCAGACATGTGAAAATACATCTAAATTTGTCAAACTTCTTAGCATTTGAAAAATCATGCACATAGTTAATAAACAGGTATTAGTTGAGCAGCTTGGGAATCTCAGATTCCATGGATACTGCATATTTTCTTTGCTGTTGTTCCTTCTGGCACTTGGGATCATTATGGTGCCAAAGAAAGAACTAACTGATCAAAAGATCAATTGGCAATTAACGTTTTTTAGTTATCCCAAAGTCAATTTTCAAATCAGCACTTTGCATGTATTAAAAGAATAATATTTGATGATGTATTTTGTTGTCTAAAAAGTGTTATTTCACTTCTGTATGTGACCTATCAGTTACACGGCCACACCCTGATTATGGTAGTGGTTTCGCACTTATTTTGCTGTTGTTGAAATACATGACCAAGATATCTGTCATGATAATGTAGAAAACATCTTTTCTGCATCTACAAATGAGCCTTTGTTTTCTCTGTATCTATATTTGTACCTGTCCTCTGTGGGTATCCTGAAATAAGGCTGAGAAAGTTGAACATCAGTATTTTCCAGCTCTCCTTGTACCAAACTGTAGCAGATAGACACCATTCTCTCTAAGAGGAACAGTGGAGATGATAAGGGCACATCTCTAGAAAGCAAGGAGAAAATCATAGAAATCCCAGAAAATCTTGAGCACTATCTAAGAAGTTTTTGGGCTGTATTCAAGAGCATGAGCGTTGTGCTCCAGTGGGATGGGTGGAGGACGTGATGTATTCATAAGGAAGAAATGTGGTGAGGGAAATGCTGTGGCACATACAGACGTGATTCAGTGTGTGTCCTAACATTAGAGAGGAGCAAAGTCTGTGGCAAGAGCAGCTGGAAATATGTAATGCTTCCTGATTTGTTTTCTGCTCTCTCAGCTGAAGTGAACGTGCAGCAGCATCATTCTCCTGAATTCCAGCCCTCTGTTCTGCTCTTCTCCAAAACCTTTTCATTTTTTAATGGAAAGAGACACGCACCCCACCCACATGATGATTGTGTGTTTCACAGCAGTTGCATGACTCAAGATCTAATGCATGCCATTGCAAATTGTTCTTTTCCTTTTCTTATCATGGGAGAGTAGATCACTGGGTAGATATGCTGTCATTACACACCCTCAGCTGGGGAGAGGGGAGGAGGGAGGGAGCTTTATTAACCTCCACAGTCCTTGTGAATTGCATTATCTGTAATGTAAGTTTCTATAAAGCAGTCGATAATTTAGAGTTAAAGCAGAACATCTGTGTTTGAAAGGGAACAAATAGATGTTTTTCCAGTGTTGGGAAACCAGCACTTCACTGTCCAAAAGGTAGTATTTTACCATATGTGTGCTGCCTTAAGTTTAGTTGATATCACTTTATACATGAATAATAGCATGACTTTAGAGACTGACCTTAATTTTCTCTACAGGGTAAATGTGACACTGCGCTGACTAGGATCTTACCTGCCCAGAACAATACAGGGTCAGCTTGTAGTCCTCATGATTATGAATGGAAAGGCTCCGGATATGTAAAATATTGCCAAGCCATTGTGCCAGTGGCCAACAGTAAAAAAAAGGAAAATAAAAATAGTTCTTTTGTCATAGCTAAACACATAAAATACAATTGAAAAGTTCATTTGTTTTGGTATTTAAACAAAAAAACTTTCAGCATGATGGAAGAATGAAGGTTTTGAGTATAGAGGGCAAAGGCATACACACAAGCTACAAAATAGGATTTAAAAGTATCCCTTTAAGGCAAGTGATATCTAAAGGATGGATTATCCTCTTTCCAAGTAGTACTCTGCAAACACTGTGAAAATATTTGGTACAGTGACTGGATGATCCTCTGGGGTACACTAGATAATTTCTTTCACCAAGACACTGTTTTTTCCAAAAACCTTAAAGAGGTTGCACTTAGAGTGAAGTGAATCACAGCACCACATCAGACTGGAAGAATTTGTATCTTTGTTTGGCATCTTCCTAGATGATAAGGCCAAAAGCAGAAAGTACAGGGATAAGCAAGTAGCAACTATAGGTCTTAACGTTCTTCCAGTAAGAATTAATTCTATTTAAAGTTGGGGTTTTTTTATATTTCTCTGTGATTGTGCAATACTGTGCAAGATCTGTAAACTATAAAACTTCCTATGAGGAAGATGGAAAGCTCTAATTGGAGAGTTTATGTGTAAGAAATTACCAAAAATAACTTTTGAAAAAATCACAGAAAACCAAATTTTAGTACAACTGCATTGAGTACAGAAGCTAGTTAAGATGCACATAAGTCTTTAAAATTAGAACAAATGAGGAAGCTAAAACTCAATGTGCTAAAGAGCAGGTATGTGACCAGATTAATTTCTATTTGCCAATCTGTCCTCCCATCCTTTTGATGGCATCTTTCAGCAGCTCAGATCTGAGACTAGAATTTTTTCTCCATAGCTATTCATAGGAAAGCTTATTTGTATTGGTTTTTACAGTGGAAAACCAAAAGCAAACCAAAACCTCCACCTGGATGAAAACCTGAAAAAGAGGTTCCAAGTCTATCTGAAAAAGTCAGCAGACAAGCTAGCAAACTCACACTTTTAACTGCAGGAAATTAGGACAGAAGTACTTCTGAAACGTTTATTATCAAAGCTTAGTTATTAGAGTTCTGCCCACCATGACGATTTGAAGATGGATTTCCACTTTTTTTTTCCCTGTGTAAGGTAGGGCCTCAGATTAGTCAGTGGCTTCCATTTCTAGGTAGAGACTATATTCAGGCAACAATTTACATGTCCAGGCTTCACACTGTTAAAATTTCAAAGGCCTTGATTCAAAAGCGAGAGATGCCTGAGGGAGCCTTTTTCCCTGGGTTCAATGAGTTTTAGATCAGAGCCCAAGTTTTCTCACATATAAATATCACTCTGTGTACATCCATATTTCTTGTGACTGTTTATACGTAGTGGATATATATCCCTTTCTGTTCTTCAAAACATCTGTTCCAGTCAGCCCACTTCTTCACTGTGAGAGATGAGTATCTAACACAAATTGCAGCTGAGGTAGGAAAAGCCTGACTACCACATCTTGTTTATTAGCTTTATTAATCTTAGGATACAATGAAATTGTCTGCACCCCTAAAAGGAAACCTGTAAGCGTTGTGAAATGGAATATTGAAATAGCATCTGACTTATTCAGAATGCTACTTGTTACTAACTAGAAAATTGTAACCTGAGGGTCTTAATTTCAAAATGTCAGCCTTTATTTTTAACATTATTTCTTTAGCTTTACAAGATAGGCTTTTATCTATTGCTCAGAGCAATGTCTACAAAAGGTAACTAAATGAGAAGCGTAATTTTAAACTAGACATTTGATTTTATTAATGTTGTGTGTTAGATTTCACATGTATGACAAACTAAGCATGATATGAGCAAGGTTTTGAAGCTTCTTACTGAAGTGAATATAAAAGGCATTTGAAGACAAAAGAAGGTAGAATTACCTGGCTCCATTAATGGAAATAAATTACTGATGTATTTTACTAATTTCAAGCTGTTCAACCCTCTCCTAACTCACTTCTTTCCTCTGTGATTTATTTCCTTATGCACTTCTTTTCCCTGATTGTTGAAATGTTCTAAGCATGATCTGCACAGGTAGAATGTTCATTCGAAATTTCTTCCATCCAAAGGTCAACGTGTGTTAACTCATGTGAGAGCCAGCTCTGAAGCTGGTCCTCTGATGATGGCAGTGTTAAATTTTCTCCTTTACTTGCTACATGTTGACTTGTTTCATTATATTCAAATGAGTGTTAAAATTTACCCCATTGCATGGAGACCCATGGAAAGCCTTTGAAACACCAAACAGTCTTATTTTGACTACACAATAGTAGTTGAAAACAACTTCATAATTCTATTCTGAGATTTTTTTCTTGTATTGAGGGTTCAAAATAAACCTGTACCACCACCACCCTTCCCACCCCCATAATTTTCAGTGTTTTACAGAAAGCTTTATGGAAATAGTATTTTTTACTTGTCAGAAAGTATCCCCAAAATCTGAGTATGTATTTACTCTTCTTTCCATCTCAGTGGGTAGTTCTCAAGTCCAAATCCTGGGTTACATCTTTTTCCACGTGGATTTGATTTTCTGTAGCTACATGTCCATATTAGGCTGAAAAGTTCTCTGCTTTTTATAGGACATATCTGTCACTTAGAGCATATGTATAATGTGTAGCATTTGACCAGTCGTAATCTGCATGTAGGGTGAGGGATAGTATGAGGAAAGCAGCACTATAAACTAGTTGTATTTTCTTTGTGAAGAAGTGAGAAGTGGAGGTTTTGCACAATCACTTGTTTCCCATCAGCATAGGCACTGTCTGCAAGGAACTGATGTAAACCTTCAGAAATAGTCTTCAGACCTATTTATTTTCTACTGTAGAAGATCCTGATAGTTCCTGCAGAATAAGTTTTAGGTGTGTGGCCCTTACTGCTCATAAGGGGCCAAAGTAGGAAAAAGAACTTGCCTCAAGTCCTTGAATTAAATATAGAAGCAGATGTGGAAAACTGGTAGAGTTGCATCTTCTTGACCCACCTCAAAGGGAGGTGTGTATGAAATTAGCTCATGCATATGGAATAAACAGATGGAATTTGGGTACACAGAAAATCTTTTCAGTAGGTCCCAGTGAGCCAAACTGAGTGATGTCATTAGCAGTGTAAGTTACGTCTACATAAAAGGTACACATAATACAAAAATAGGAGGCTAACAGCTTTGTCATACCATGACAGTGTTTTCCTGTCTTGGCTACCTCAGAACATTGTGTTAGATTTGTGTAAGATACAGGACAATTATTAAACAAATAAATATTCATCAGTTTCCATCCTAACACAATCTTGTATGGTGAATACTAAAAGAAAAGCTACTTGCTAGAGCTTAGCACACTGCCAGGAAACTTTTTTTTTCATTTGAGCCCATAAAATTTCACATCCATAAAACTGTAGATTATTTAAAGCATAGTACATACGCTGATCAGGTAATGCACAGCTGAGCTCTGAATATTATTAATAAGAGCTTGAAGGCCTTTTCTATCCTCTCTTTTTTACAGCTCTCCATGGCCTGTAGTTGGTGCTGGACTGGAACCAGCCAAGCAGGAGTCAAGGTGAGACCCTCCTTCTACCTCACAAAGAAATGATATCACCCCACCTCTGGCCAGTTGCATCACCTTTACTCAAGACCAGCATCTCACATGATTCACAAGAGCATAAGACAATGAATGATTTACAGAGATAAATGTAGTAAGCTAAGAGTGTTTCCCAGATGATGTTGACAATACAGTTTTCCATAAAATACGAGTCAAATATGAGCTGTATTTTAATTTAATAGAATCCATATTATGTAAAAGAGGAACTTGACAATAGCACTGTGCTTCCTTTGGTAGCATTTTTTTACATTTTAGTAGGAGGAAGTGAATTCTGACTTCCCCTTCCATTGAATAACTCAAGTTTCTACACTGCACAGTTGTAATGAACAGTTTGCATTATTTTTAGAATATGGTTGTAACTAATATATTAACTACTGTCATATTTTCCTCATGATAGCTTGAGTGCCCAATTGTCAACAAATATTTGTATTCTTGCATAGTGATGCAACCATCTGCTGAGCACAACAGAGCTTTCTATGAGAATAAGGAAAAGAAAGTTTTGACCCAGCAACAGAAGTTAAAAACATTCAGCAGCTGAAGTATTCCAGCCAGAATCATATGCTTTACTAGACTTTTGTGTTTCTGGGGATGAGGGCTTCTATGTACTAGCTGTGTCAGTGGCAATTGTAAGTTTCTTGCAGGACACATTAAGGCAGGATGTGGCTTTGGTTTTAGAGTAAAATTTTTGCAGAAAGTATTTCAAGTACTTGCCCTTGAGAAAACTGCACTAAAAATATGATAAGCATTAAAGATCTTTTTGGTGATAATGTTTCTCTGAAAGTAAGCAGATTATTTTCTCAAATAGACTTAACAAATAACTTCAAGTTCTTAACCAATTTTGTTCAGGATTTTCTGGAAAAAAAGCATGTTCTGTTTTATGGCTGTATTTCAGCAAAGCAATTAAGGAAGTGCTTGTCCCATACCCATGTTCAGTACCCCATGTTTGGTGTTTGTGCTTTCTTATTCGTGTTGAGGTTTCTGGTTTTGCTCCCTTTTCGCCTGAGTAACGCTATTGTCATCTCTCAGATTATCTCTGAACATGGTTCAAATTGTTTGTGTACAATGCACTTCACTCTTCAGTGTTATTTTTGCTCCTTTTCAAATTTGTTCATTTCAATCCTTTGCAGCAGCATTTCTACTGAGCTGCCAGAGACCTTTCTAAGTACTGGTAACAACAGTAGAGTAGCACTTGTATGTACTACATTGTCCCCAGATTTCAAAAAACCTTGAAGAGGATTTTTAGAAGTTTTAGATGTGAAGAATAGAACAGGAAGGGTCTCATAAATTTTAATAAATTGGCAAAGTAGAGATGAGAGTTGATGAGTCTATAGTGAAAGAGAGGTGGTGTGGACTGTGGAGAATCCATCGAGGGACTTGAAAGTGAAGATCAACAGCTTGTTTTTGATATAATTGGGAAGCTAGTGCCAGCTAAGGAATACAGAGACTAAGTGATACAATAAAGCCATTGGGCCTAGAAAATAATACTCAAAGCAAGAAAGAATAAATGAGAAGAGAAAGACCACATCTTGCAACCAAGGATAAGGATAAGCTCTGATTTATGGAACGAGAGCACCTATTTTAGAGATGCTGCAAAAACTAATTATCAATCTCTAGACACAGCAGATCTGGCAGGATCTGGGTATATCTGAGTCAAAGATGATGCTCAGTTTACAGCATGGAAGGAAAGCATGTGGAAGCAAGTATTTTCTTAAATCTTCATCGGCTCAACTTGAGCTTGAGTTGACAGTGGGATGAAAAGTTGGAAAGCATACGTTGCAAATGAACCTGAAAAATATAAATGTGCATTCCAAGTAAATTCAGCAACTGGCATACACTGATTTTTGAAGCAGTCAGTATTATGTGCATGGTATGCACTTGATTTGTTACTTTTGAAGACTGTGGAAAGCAAACTCTACACTTTGTTCTGGTGGTAGAGTGTTGTAACAGGACTTTCAGAGACCAATGCAGCATCTTTAATCATGTTTTTTTTCTGTATTCAGTTTACTTTTCCTTTCCTATGCAGAAAGAATTCCTTGCCTTGGGATACAGACATACAAAAAGAATGTCTCTTTTATGTGAACATACTCCAGAAAAAAAGTCTTAAACATTTACAACTTTGCAAATATGTTTGTGTCTCATAAAGTGAAGATAGTCTTGCTTGCCAACACCACTTTTCCACTGTAAGGGTCATATGAAAAGTGTAATCCTCTTCAACTGAAAATGAAAATTTCCATAGGTTTATTCTCTCTTCTGAACTTCTTTTCCTCTAGTGAGGATCTCACATGCTCCAATGTATTTGCCTCAAACATTTCTAGAGGGTAAGGAAGCCTGCTCTTTCCCTTAAAGCACAGAAGACTGGTAATAAAGCAATGGAGAGTGAGGTGAAGGAGCTAAATGAAGGTTTGGAAGACCTGAGTTGTTTTTTCCAAGTCTGCCACTGGGCATTTGTAACCAGGTTGCTAAAGGCATTTGAAGCCACCTGAAAATGTCAAAAGAGCTAAATATCACCTCCAATTATAAAAAATATTTAGGTCCCATTAGCTATGTGACTGTGCCTAAATGCCTGGAAATCTGCACCTTAACTGTCTATGAATCAAATCCGTATGGGTGAAGAACGGGGAGGGAACACTTCTTTAGGTCTCAGATGTGTTCTGAACGTACCTGCGTTCGACTGTGACCTTTTCACAAGCTCTGACCAGGTAAGTACCTCAGAGAGCTGGATAGGTGATTTAGCCACAGGACAGAAACTCTAACACAGATCCTGAAAATACTGAGCAAACACAGGATGTAAGTGAAACTAGTGTAGTACATGAGAAGAAAGACACAGATATTTAGCCTGCTCAACGGTCTTTTTCATTATAGAAACAACATTTTTGCCAGGTTAATATTATTTCTAGAACCAGAGGCCAAAACAAACACTCTTCTTGGACTATCAGATGAAAATCTATCTTGAGTAGAATAAACTCAGCTGTGTCTGTGTCTCGATCAATCAGTGTTTGAAACATTTCCAGTCTGACTGTTAATGTGTTTTTTTGCCAAAATCTTAGGCTTTAAATTTATTTTAGAACTACATTGTTGAGGAAAAGTCTTTGTAATTGATCCTAGCCTATTTTTAGGATTACCAAAATAAGGTCTTGGGTCTTGATGGCAGGCAAATAGCCATACTGAAAAAAAGATCCATAAACATCTCACAGCTTGGAGCAAAGATCAATGTAAACTGTTTACAAAGGGTAGTTGAGAGACCACCAGACACTGGAGCATTATTGAGAAGAACGTTCGGAGTTGCTGTGCAGAATTCTGCACTAGGAACCAAGGAAGCTAATTTGCTTTTCTCATGCAGCAAGCATGTAGTTTCTTTCTTAAGGGGAAAAGTGATTTCTTCTTATTGATAGAAAGGCACTAAGATAAGCTAAGTGGGATGTTTGTTCCAAGAAGTTTTATAATAGGTTGGAAAACACACAGAGCACCTGATTTACATCTGTAGTAAAGCTCCTTCACATGGGGTAAATGAGGATCAAGTCTACAGTATTTACTGGCTTAAACAGTCTTGATTTAGTCGTCTTTCCAAGAATAACCCCAGTTTTCTTAAAATTCTAAGCTTGCACTCAGAAATGCACAGCTTTAAATTGTCAGCTGCTACAATGCTGCCTATCTTTGCACAAGCCATACTTGGTGATGCCCTTTCCTTGGGTATGTCTGAAAAACTTTTTCCTGTATATGAAAAACATCAATTGTTCTTGGATCAGCAAAGGTAAAGAACTGGAAACCTATAAAAGCTCCATGGTGGCACTCCTGTACTTTTTCTGCCTTTGTTAGTCTGGAAAATAGAAATTCTCACGAATTAAAAGAAAGGAAAAATGTGGCCATAGCAATTATTACAACTGGAATTTTCTTCCGATTTTCACCTGAAAGCAAAAGGCACCAAGATGCATTCCCATCTTCTAACTCTGCAGCCTGGCTTATTTGCAATTACATTGCTATAAGCTGTGTGCATAAGAATTACCTGGGATCTAGCTGTCTTCTTTTTTTGTTCTCTTTGGCAGCCTTCAGACTGAATGGTGATATTTTTCTTTTTTTTCTTTTTTCCTCCAACACTCAAGATGTTGTCATTTTGAACTACATGTTCAAGCCCCCATTTTTAACAGTGATTGTACACAAGCCTAAAATAAAGTAGAAACATTACCTGATGTGTCTCTAGTCTAGCGTGCTCAATGGAAGATTTCACAGCTAACACTTCCCTTGGTTATTTCATTTCTTCATTATTGGCCAGTGCTTGACATAGTCATTTTTTCTAACTGTTAGACATAAATTGGTTAGAAGAAACATTGCCAAAAGCTTTTCAAGATGTTAAGTACATAACTTCAAACACAGTTCCTTTTTTTTGTTTTGTTTTAAAGTTTCAAGAAGACTAATCTTAACAGAATCCAGTGTCCTGAGTTAAGTAGAGAGAGTTAATTTTTTTCTCTCTTCTTCATAAATAGCTAGCAAGAGGCTGTGTTTTGGATTTGTGCTCAGGAGAAAAGCTGATAACCGATGTTTTGTTCTGCTGCCAAGGTCAGCAGACAAGCAAAGAGACACAGTCCAGCTGCTAGCCTGGGATTTGCTCGTATGTTAAGACTGAAACTCAGAATAGCCAATGATTTTATTCCATAACATACACGTCATACCCAATATATAGGTGAGGACCGTTCCGGGAGATCGCTCTCTTTTGCTTCCCCTGGGCTTCAGATCATCTCGCTTCAGGTGTCTGCATTCACTCTCCCAAGGCCTTTCCCCC
>VZTO01027072.1:0-15136 GCA_013400615.1 Syrrhaptes paradoxus
TTCAGCGTCCCACTACACGAGCTACAGGTGGTGCACCTGACTTGCGTGCACGCTGTGGTGACCGCGGTTGCCCGAGAAACTCCCGTACCACGTCAGCCTCTTGCGGGAGAGCTGTCGGTGGGAGTCGGGATATTCCGCTGCCTCGAGGTTTTCCTGTCGAAGGAATCTCCTGAAAAACCTCCGTGTACCTCATGATCAGTCAATCTGGCGGAGCTGCGTCGGCGCCGAAGCAGCTGATCTCGGCGACTGAGTCAGTGTGCTTGCT
This sequence comes from Syrrhaptes paradoxus, assembly GCA_013400615.1. Lineage (NCBI taxonomy): Eukaryota > Metazoa > Chordata > Aves > Pterocliformes > Pteroclidae > Syrrhaptes > Syrrhaptes paradoxus. Next base: position 266 of record VZTO01027072.1, read on the forward strand.
AGGACTGGATGATTCCAGTGGCTGAGACCTGGGCTGTATCTGAGACTTCTGCAGCTAAAACCTCAAGTTAGAACTAAGGTGGCATCCAGACACCCTGACCATGACCCTTTGTGACTGCAGTTCATCGCACAGACATACCTTTTCTGTCTTTTCACCAATAACAAGACAAGCCTATGAATGCAGCTACAATAGGGGATGCCCTGAAGACAGTGTAAACAGAAGCTTGACTGAAGAACTACTGACCTTGAAAATTCTTAATTTGCACCTGACACCCTAAATACTTAAACATTTAGATAAGACTTCTGATTCTGCTAATGACTTAAGGTCAACATACAAGAATTTTCATGCTCAAAAAAGCTTTGCAGACATCTGGTCCCAAATTAATTAACCCAATTCAGAATACATATAAAAAAAGAACTGATGTTCTCAGTCAGACTATGCAACATAGAAAGGCACCATGATTACTACGAACACCTTCAGCTTCTTCTGTAATGAAATGTTTCTACTATCATACAGACAGCTAAACGCCTTCAGCCAATTCTCACTGCAAACCTCACATTTTACTGTTGAAAGTGATCTGAAAGCATTTTTCAGGTTCTGAGTTAAGTAAAAAAACATCATCACAAGCTAACTAATAAAGATTTTAAAATTTTTTATTTAAATACCTTAAGCTTGTTTTAGCATTTGAAGTTTAAACTTTGGTCTTCTTGGTGTTTTATGTGACAAAGGCTCCTTGATTCTCCACAATGAACTTGTTGCAGATCCTTATTTCAAGCAAGTTACCACACAGGGAAAGTATATAAGCTCAAACATTAAGAGCATCTATGACAAAGGTTGTTGATAAAAAGCTCTCAACAATATTAATAAATGTGTACTATCAGAAATATAGTATCTGGTAAGGCTGTAAGCAGGGACCAGACACAAAGATAAGCCTATGCCATTGCAGTGTTCTCTTCAAATTCAATTTGCTCTGTAACCAAATAAGTTTTAGAAAGTAACATACCCACTGCTTTGGCAGCCAAAATGAACTTGGAGCCAGAAAAACTATGTCAGGAATCTACTTGCCTGTGCAAACAAGAGGCTGGGGATGAAAACACATGCATATGGTGGAGCTCCTTACTATATGTTAGGTATGGATCAATATACCCCTCTGCTAAGGAGATGAGACAAGAAAATTGCTTAATAGCTGGAAACAAAACATATCCTTTGTGCAGAAGCCTTTTTATTGCTTCACTACTGTTTGGATGCAGGAGATCTAAATTCTCTGTTGTTGGACCATCAGGGCTCAAGGACTGAAAAAACCTCACAAACCAAGTCTATTCACCTTCAATTGCAGCTTCATTCCTCTCCCCCATTATCATACTTCAAGATCCACCATAAATGGATTCTTATATAAAAGCATCAAGACCAATCTTAAACCAGTCAGTTCTTTTACCGACACGTCTCCCATTAGAGTGCTATTCTAGAGCACCGCCCCCCTCCTACGTAGCCAGGTTTCTTGTAATCAAATAAAAGTCATTCATAGCCATTTGACATCCAGCTGGGCTCTAGAACAGCTATGGCATCAAGAAATAATTTTATTTTTAAATCCCTAGTGTTTACTTACCTATTCCTAACAAAACCTGTTTTTACCTGAAGAAAACAAGGTCTTCTACTCTCCTTTTATAAAATACGCTCCTCATTCTCCTGAATATCCTAATTGCTTTTTTCTACAACACCTGGAATCAGCTTCATTTAATCTTTTGTAAACACAAACTATCAAATTACAGTTGAGATCTCAGCACAATCCTGTAAAATGTTACTAAACATCCCAAGCTGTACTAGCAACAACTGTCCTGATGCATTTTATGATCACAGTAACCTTTACAGATACATTACATGAGAGATAATACTTAACTTGTGAGTCAAATAGCTTGCCTACTTCCTCCTCCTTCTTATCAAGTTTCAAGTGAGAAGATCCCCATTTAAAATTTATTAATCTTATGCATGACCTTGCATTGCATGTAACTGCATTTCACCCAGTTCAGGGGTACCATTCAAACAACACTCGTTAGACAGTTAATGCATGTTCTTGTTGATCTTTTACCACTTCTGGAATACAGATTTTCTATGCCATTGGAGTTGTTTGGATAATCCGCTTTGCTGAATTGCCAAGTATTTCTAGAATACCTTGATATTTGAAAGATACCCAAGTGCACTGGTTACTGAGTGATTAAGAAGGGATATATTTACATTCTGGGCTATCTGTGCATCATGCTTTAGCATTCAATCCTTTCCTATTTCATTCACAATTTAGAACATTAAAAAAAAAATGAGCACAGTTATATTGACACTGCTGAAGCTCTTTAGAGATAGAGATCAAAAAACATTCTGTACTACAGTTTGAATTTTGCAGCATGGAAACAGGCAACATGCAGGTATCTCGCCTCAAGACTCCGCTGCATACCTGCAATTCTTTATACCTGCATTCTCTAGTCCTTCAGTGTACTTCTCACTGGACTTTATATCCCCTAAAGGTATCTATATCCTATAGAGATATAACCTTACCTGACATTCAGCCTGTTTTCCTATGTGGCACATTCCTAGGCACTCCAGACCTCCATCTCTGAAGCTGCACAGAAAAGTTAACCTGCAAATGTACTCCAGCAGCATGCCACCATACAACAAGATGATCCAGCAATATGCATTTAAGTGCTTCTTAAAAGAACCCCGAAACCAACACCCCTCTATTTAACTAGTGTCACAAGATGAAACTAGATTCCTTCCCATCAAAAATAATGGATCTACTTCTCAGATGAGAGGACAAGGCTCAGTAAGTGAAAAAAAATGACAACACACTGAAATTCTATGAACATAATGCACAGCTGGAAGGCTATTATGGACAGATCAGTGCTCTGGATGGTATTTTAAAGACCTGTCAGAGGCTGAACTGGGGAAACCTACAGATAAAGCTGTGTGGGCATATGAATAAGATTCCTAGTCTAGTATGTGTCATATCTTTTCTGGAAGGGAATGCAAGGAAACTTGAGAGTGTATATAGCAGCAACTAAGAGAAAAGATAGGGTATTTCCAAGGTACATTTTCCTCCTTTTTATGCAATCTTCCTTTGCATAAAACCACACCTTTTACAAATATTTTATTGAAAAGGCTACATACATACCATGTCAGATTTACAACCTGTGTAGAAAAGCACCGCTCTAACACACATAGGCCAGAAGTCCGCCGTAAATAGTGAACAAACTGTCAAGAATCAATCCCAAAACCTCATGTTTGCCAATCCTCTTGTATCCATTTACAGTACAAGTTGGGGAAATGAGTGGAAGTTGGGCTCACACTAGCAGTCCTCTGCATCTCTGTTCAGCATTTGCTGATATTAACTTTTTTTTCCAGCTCTCTTAGCATGTTATTTTTAAAACCCATTCATGCTGGAAGAACTTTACCTGGTTCCAGTTACTCAGGCTGCCCTTGTAACTTAGTAAATATTTTCACTCATTGATTTATTGCTTAGTCACCAGATGCTCCCCAAAACTGCACTGCCAATAGTGTCATACTAAATCAGAGGTAGTCACTCTACTTTTGACCGCTTACTATCCAATTCAGAAAAAAATTATCTTTAAGAAAAAAAAAGTTTAGCTTCTCAAATTCTCAAACTCATCTTGGTCTTTAGGTACTCCAAGGACCTGCCTGCAAGACAGCTCTATTTGTATGTACTATCTTTTGAAAATAAGAGTAAAAAGTCAGAAGAGATTTCAAATTTAACTGAATTTAAAAGCTAGATAAGATTAAACTTACTTAAAAAAACCCTAAACAGTTCTGTGCCTGATCACAAAATAAGAAACAAAATACATGGAAAGCATAATAAAAAGTAAGAATAAATGTTTAAATGATATATGATTGTGAACTGGCTGGAGAAAAGAAGCCAGAGAGTTGTAGTGAATGGGATGGAGTCTAGTTGGAGGCCTGTATCTAGTGGAGTCCCCCAGGGTTCGGTATTGGGACCTGTGCTGTTCAATATATTCATCAACGACTTGGATGAGGGAATAGAGTGCATCCTCAGCAAGTTTGCTGATGATACGAAACTGGGAGGAGTGGCTGACACGCCAGATGGCTGTGCTTCCATCCAGCGAGACCTAGACAGGCTGGAGATTTGGGCGGGGAAAAATTTAATGCAATTTAACAAGAGCAAGTGTAGAGTCTTGCATCTGGGCAAGAACAACACCAGGTTCCAGTATAAGTTGGGTACGGAACTGTTGGAGAGTAGTGTAGGGGAGAGGGACCTGGGGGTCCTGGTGGACAGCAGGATGACCATGAGCCAGCACTGTGCCCTCGTGGCCAAGAAGGCCAATGGCATCCTGGGGTGTATCAGAAGGGGGGTGGTCAGTAGGTCAAGAGAGGTTCTCCTCCCCCTCTACTCTGCCCTGGTGAGACCGCATCTGGAATATTGTGTCCAGTTCTGGGCCCCTCAGTTCAAGAAGGACAGGGAACTGCTGGAGAGAGTCCAGCGCAGAGCCACAAAGATGATGAAGGGAATGGAGCATCTCCCTTATGAGGAAAGGCTGAGGGAGCTGGGTCTCTTTAGCTTGGAAAAGAGGAGACTGAGGGGTGACCTAATTAATGTTTATAAATATGTGAAGGGTGAGTGTCAGGAGGATGGAGCCAGGCTCTTCTCTGTGACATCCAGTGATAGGACAAGGGGCAATGGGTTCAAGCTGGAACATAGGAGGTTCCACTTGAATATGAGAAAAAACTTCTTTACAGTGAGGGTGACAGAGCACTGGAACAGGCTGCCCAGAAAGGTTGTGGAGTCTCCTTCTCTGGAGACATTCAAAACCCGCCTGGATGCGTTCCTGTGTGATCTGATCTAGGTGTTCCTGCTCCGGCAGGGGGATTGGACTAGATGATCTTTCAAGGTCCCTTCCATTCCCTAACATTCTGTGATTCTGTGTAAATGTTAAGTATGTTTCATATAATTTTCTAAACCCGCCTGCTACTTAAAGAGTTTTACTGAGATGTCTCTTGGCTGCATAAGCCATGAGAGTGGTGCCTTTCAGAGCACAACCTCTTCAAGACTAAAGCAGCTGAGGATATAACACAGTAGCACTTCACTTAAACGTTGTCTTTCAAGAATCTATCTTAAATGCAACTTGTGGGAAAAACAGAGAAAAAGAGGAAGGCTGACAACTCTCTTTAAACACATCTTTCTCCTTCTATCTGTCATCTCCAACTTTCATTCTGATTCTTAAAAGAGAGGGCTGCAGTATCATTAAGTTACAGCTCCTGGACCTAACTGTTCTTTCCCTGCCCTGTTCCTGGGAATTTGATTGTTTTTACCTGCTTTAGTTGTTTGGTTTCATTTTTTTGGTTGTTTTTGGAACCAGTTTGCTAAAGCTTTGTTTTACAAGTTGGGCTTTACCCACTTTGGGACTTTGTCTCAGCCCATGGTCCTGTTGTGGTCTTTGTTCACAGTCCTTCTACTTTAAATGACCTGTCTATATTTCATAAGATTTTTCTAGGCTTGTTGCAATACTTGAGGTCATTATGAGGAATGTTCACTATCCTACTCTCACAGTAACTTACCCACATCTTATTGAAACTACAATTCCATATTAACTCCTTTTAAGAATTTTCAATGAAGCAGTAATATAGACTATTGGTTTGGCATTCTTAGTTCTTACTGCAGATCTTTCTTCAGGTGCCGTGGAAGGCACATCCATTCTACCTGTGGATACAACTGTCAAGATCATCCAAGAGAAACAAAACAGACATGGTATTTATGAAGATGGCCCATATGTAGAGCACCAAAGGGAAACTGCTGGAGAATGGGCTACTGGAAAACCAAATTGAGAACAGGCACAGGAGATAAATCATATGCTCATAGAACATCTGATTAATCAAAAGGGAAAGAAGGTATAGTCAGCTTCTCTAGTAACTCTAAAACTATTAATTTGAGACCCATCTACAAGCTATAGGGTGCTGTACAGTCACTTGAAAAAATGTGAGGCCCTTTGGATGGTGTCATAGGGCACCTGCTCCAGACAAGTGCATTTTCTGAACAACTGGAAAGCCCTTTGCAGTGTGAGAAGAGCTTCTCTTTGGCAAAAAGAAAACAAGAACAGCACTGTGGATAACTGTATTTACTACCAGTGAATTTGGCCCTTCAACTTTGATGGAAACCCCATGCAATTACACTATTTCTTAATGGCTTTAAGTGACTCAACTTACATGCTTATAATTGGTCTTTAACTCCCATTATACAGTAGCTGTTTATATGTGTGCACATATGTTTATAATGACCTTGTTATCTTTCTCCTCTTTTTCCTTTCCCTCATTTGGATAATAAACTGCTTTAGATTTAAAACAGATTGCTGCATGTCTGCAAAAGGAAAAAGGGGAAGTTATATTACTACAATTTTAATGAAGTTGAAGAGTGTCATGATAATGTAACTCATGCAAGCTGACAAAGCCTCAGTCGTTTAACAGACAGTCAAAAAAAGACAACTATAATCATTTACTATTAATAACACATGCACAGCCATATCTATCAAGCCATGTGCTGCTGATTCATCCACTAGGAAAAAAGCAAAACTAAGAACAGAATAAAAAAAAATCCCTGGATTAAAAGTTGCAATACCCAGTTAGATACTACATTCTGACAAAAAAAAAAGCGTACCTAGACCCACGCAGACAACACAGTGAAAATGAAGGAAAGCAAGACTAACCTCCTTGTATCTTTCTGTTGCCACCTTGACCCTCTGTCTACATAACTTTTAGCATCAAAGGACAAGGCATGGAGGTAGAGCAATGTTATGTCCGGTAAGCTGCTGGCATGGCTGTGGCAGCCTGGGCGTGCATGGGGAGCTTGCTCTCTCTTGAGGACCTCTGGAAAACTAATGTCTGGGAGAGTTGCTCCACAGCCATGAAGACTTGGTTTCCTTCCCAGTCTGTCTGCCATCCTTCACAGGTACCACGTGCCTGACAGTGGTCCACAAGATAAGGCAGTCATGACTATTGTTTGGAGTACAAATGCAACAAGAGTAAATTAAAATTAATTCAAAGCTATGTATTTGTTAACTCTAATTCCTTGACAGAAGTCTGAATACTTTCACAACTACAGCTATAGATCAAGGATGCAGCAATACAACTTGAATCTCACAGAGTGGAAGTATAAAGAAATTTGCTGGAATCTCATCTAATCATCGTAGCATTTTCCAACAGAAGACACACCAGCCTGTATTCATAATGCACATGCTCATGTGGTGAAAGAGGATTTAACAAAAGAAGTCCTTGATGCACAAAATTCTAGCTTTTCCATTTTTACGAGACCCAGTGCAAAGTAACTTAAAGAAGTTCGAGTTTTTATTAGAAAAGTGCCATCTGTTTTTCAAAAATTAATCAGATAATGAAACTGAAAAACTTATTTCCCTATAAGTTATCAATCTTAATTAAATTTTATTATTTCAATCAACCGGACTGCATCCAACCGAGAAACAGAAAATGCTAACAACAGAAGTCATTCTAAATGTTAGGATATTAAGTGAAAATACTAAGTGAAATCTTTTTCAGACTCCTCTGCCTGCATCTCTGATCTTTGATTTAGTGCAAACTGCTAACTACTTACCTTACACAAACTTTCTACTTACATTAGAAACCAAGAAGAGATCCTACATAAATTTTCTTTTCTCTTTTCCCCACAAAGCAAGTAGTACAGGGCTATTTCTTTCCCATCAACAGCATATCCAGGGAAGAAAACAGATGAACCGACTGCAATGTCAGGGGACTATGATAATATTGCCATACAATATTTGGAGCTCTTGGAATGGATCCAGAGGAGGGCCACAAAGATGATCAGAGGGCTGGAGCACCTCTCCTATGAGGAAAGATTGAGGGAACTGGGCTTGTTTAGCTTGGAGAAGAGAAGGCTCTGGGGAGACCTCATTGTGGCCTTCCAGTACTTGAAGGGAGCCTATAAACAGGAAGGGGAGCGACTGTTTACAGGGGTTGATAGTGACAGGATGAGGGACAATGGTTTTAAACTAAGAGAGGGGAGATTTAGGTTAGATATTACAAGGAAATTTTTCACGCAGAGGGTGGTGAGGCACTGGAACAGGTTGCCCAGAGAAGCTGTGGATACCCCATCCCTGGAGGCATTCAAGGCCAGGCTGGATGGGGCCCTGGGCAGCCTGCTCCAGTGGTTGGCAACCCTGCCCACAGCAGTGGGGTTGAAACTAGATGATCTTTAAGGTCCTTTTCAACGCTGGCCATTCTATGATTCTATACACAGACCTGACTACAGTCAGGGAAACAAAGTTTCAGGGGCATTCTCTAGCTGCAACTTAGGGCTGTAACTCCATTCCCAACATGCACTTCCAAGTACTGGCAGGTACGATCCTTGTAAAATACGAGATGTTAGATGCTCATGGAAATGGATGAGTTCAAAGAGTTCAAATGCTTGAGGACAGACATTCACTGTGGGTACAACTATGAAACAACACACTCAAATGAGATGTTTTCAGGATGCAGCCTTACTTATTTCAGCTTATAATAGCCAGGCTTTAGCTCCAGAACGGAGACATCTCATTTAGGTACCTAAAATTATGTGTCTGCATGCAAGTTAGGACTTTCAACTCCCATTATAGCAAGTGGAGATCTAGTCAGTACAGACAGTGGAGCCTGGAGAGCTATTCACTGCAAACTGATGTCAGCTGAAAAGCACTGACTGTACTATAGCTAGTGACTAAATCTTCACTAGTTACAATGGGAGCTTACATACAAGGCCACATATAGAAACACACATTTAGACATCTAAAATTAGATATCTTCAGTATGCAGCTGAAGTACTGATATTTCAGACAAATGTCTCCAGAACCTTCCTACAGTTAGGTTGTGTTTGCAGTGTGGAGCTTGCAGTGTAGTCACGAGAGGGAATAAAGGATAAAATTCAAGAAGATGCAAGGGAAGATTAATTGATCAGAATATACAGGAAAAAGAAGCATGAAAGGGAGAACCTGAGTGAACACCTTATAATGAATGAATATAGTAAATTATTAACTCATTCATATCCCAAAATGTGTGAAATAAGTCAAGATAAAATAAGTTAGAAAAATACCTAAGAGATCAATGAGAAACTAACGGACATTAGACAACCAATAGACATCTGTTTTGTCCATATAAATACATTAAACACATTTTAAACAGAAATCAATGACAGAAAAATTTAAATTTTCACTAAAACACTCTACAACCAACATTGTGAAAGAGATCTGAATTAATGGATTTTCCTTCTGACCTGCTTTTTAATTTGCTGCTGCAGAAGGTGATAAAACAATTCTAGTTTGCTTTATAATAAAACTTTTGCCAAGTTTAGTTTACTGTGGGAATAGCATGTTTAAGAAATCTAGTATTTATAATCCTAACAAAATGGGCACTACAGTAATGCGAGTTGCTTTGGCAGAAAAGCAGCATGATGAAGGAAGAATTTCCAGCAACAGCTTCTTGTGACATCCCTGATTGCCTCTTTAAGGGCTGGAGGAGAATGGGATCACCAAGACTTGGTCTGTTACCGGACTTCATGAAGGAGAAGGTCAGGCAGTTCCCAGAGAAGACTGAGGGAGCTCCGTTAGGAAGCTAATTCTCACGGCCACTCACAGAGCAGAAAAAGCCAGATCTAAACAACAGACTTCGGGATTGCTACAGTTTATTCTGTTCAGGGGAATGACCTTGTCTTGCACTACGTTACAAGTTTTGTTGAATTAATAAAACAAATTTGAGAGAGTCCAGAAAAGATGGAAGACTGCCTCTGCCCTACTGCAAAAGGGACTATAGAATCAAGCAGACATACCTGAGCCAGCTTGAGTTCAGCACAGTAGTAGCAGTACTAGAAAAGCTGCAACAAGTTTTCCCTGCTGATAGCACTTGAATTATGTACTAGACTTCTCCTATGTGTCAAAGCCAATACATGAGCATTCTGCATGCACTACTGTGAGGGTTTAAATCCACCACTATTTCTTTACCTTATCAGAAGGGTATTTGCTATATCTCTATCCAACTTTTATGCTAACCTACCTGTAAAAGGCAGAAGGGTAAGCCTGTTCTACAAAATTTGCAAGGGCTTTCATGAACTCTGTTTATCACTCTAACCTATAAAAAGGGAAGCTTTTACTTACAATTATTATGGAATGAGACAGCTCCAAATCAAGCTGCTGCTACAACCATGCTTTGTGGTCACTTTCTCTCCTCATCATCTTATTGCAACACAGAAGAGAATCAAGTCTCCTCTGCAGTCATTCTCCTGCATAGCTGACCAATAGCAACGTTCCTGGTATTTTTAGTTTGAGTGCAGGTACCTGCAAATGCAAGCACCTACAGAACAACTTCTAAAATGTGCACATTGAAGGTCATTGCCAAACAGCAATGCTTTAAGAGTTAAGTTACTCCTAGATGCAGCTCTGAAAACCTACATGGACATCCTCAACCAAGAGTGAAGTAGTTTTAAGACACTGTAGCTTGCTGTGACATCATATTTTCAGCTGACTTCTCTTAGCTTTCCTCAATGCCTTTTATGAAGACCCTCTAATTTTATGATCTCTGTTGCAGGTACTTAATGTGCACAAGAGGATGTTAATCTAAGTATCCATATCCAATTTCACCCTTGCATATCATGTTTGGTCTCCTACACAGCACTCACACAGAAGGAATGGGTAAGACTCAACTGAGATTATTTGCCATTTAGGGTAGGGGTTTTTTATTTTTTAAAATGAACTGATGTATAAAATCTTACATCTATGTCTTCAGAAGGCTGCAATGGAGAAAAGCTGTAAATCGTATTTAAACAGGAAAAAGAAAGCAAATAAGCTTACCCATGTCATCATGTAACATTCCAGTATTTAGAAATTATAAACAGGTAAATGGAAACCCAGATGAAGAATTACTTCCCTCTTGGGCTACAGAAATAAAAGATCACACAGAGCAGCTCCCCTGAGTGTCTCCAGTAAGCCATTCTTAATGGGAGCAGGAAAACTTCAGCACTAAAAACTAAGTTACACACATCTGGGTTTACTTCTAAGGGTTCATTATCCAGGCCCATGAGCTACCTAGAATTTTGACAAGAGATGATCAAGAAGAGAATTCTTGTTCAGGAGTGTTTTATGGCTTTTTGCTAGCTTGCTCCATTACTACAGATCTATGCATTTAAATACATATTCCTTCTTAAAATTTGTCCAGTGCTAAAGCAGATGAGTAATCTAACAAACAAGGTATGGTATTTCTGAAGGTGTGACCCTTAAAGCAAACATAGGGGATCAATTCCAGAGTGCCAGGTATCCTAACACATTCTAAAAAACATAGCAGAATGACAGCACACACTTCCTGCACTTAACACAGTGGGTTGAGGATTTGTTAATACACTATGATCTTCTTGTGAAAGAAGCATCTTACAATGACCATTAGCAACTCACAAAGTCATTTCTGAGGGGTTTGTGGTAACTTGTATAGAATTTATGACTGAGTCAATATTTGTCTTTGACCATCTCAAATACTAATAAATGAATTTTAAATAAAACTGAACAGCAAATCAGCAGATGATACTGAGAACAAAATAAATCTAGGTTGTTTTTTTTTTAATAAACGTTAATAGCAGTTACATTTAGATTTTAAAATGTCCAGCTTTTTTGCTTTGACCCTATCTGAAAACAACTTAAACCACATGAGACATGGGAGAAGGTAACAGCAGATAATGGATTGGGAGCACCCTTACTGAGAAGGCCTTGGGGATACGGGTGAATGAAAAAGTGGACATGAACCAACAATGTGCGCTTGCAGCCCAGAAAGTAAACTGTATCCTGGGCTGCATCAAAAAAAGCATGGCCAGCAGGTCAAGGGAGGTGATTCTCCCCCTTTACTCCGCTCTTGTGAGACCCTACCTGGAGTGCTGCATCCAGCTCTAGAGTTCTCAGCACAGGAAAGACATGGACCTGTTGGAGAGGGTCCAGAGGAGGGACATGAAAGTGATCAGAGGCTGGAGCACCTCCCATATGAGGACAGGTGTTGTTCAGCCTGAAGAGAGAGAGTTGGTGCTGTTCAGCCTGAAGAAGAGAAGGCTCTGGGGAGATGTTTCAACATATAAAGGAGCTTTATGAGAAAGATGGAGAGAGGCTTTTTAACAAGGCCTGTAGTGACAAGGGGCAATGGTTTTAAACTGAAAGAGGGTAGGTTTAGATTGGACATAAGGAAGGAATTATTTACAAGAAGGGTGGTGAGACACTGGCACAGGTTGCCAAGAGAAGCTGTGGATGCTCTGTCATTGAAAGTGATCAAAGTCAGGTTGGACAGGGCTTTGAGCATCCTGATCTAGTTGAAGATGTCCCTGTCCATGGCAGGGGGGTTGGACAAGATGATCTTTGAAGGTCCCTTCCAACCCAAACCATTCTATGATTGTACAGCAGTTTTATTCACATAATATTCTGGATAATGGGTAGGTCTGGTGTTGCAAAGCTGAAATACATCTTAGAATGAAATAAAGTTTGCAGTCTCAGAATTGATGTGATCTTCCTCTTTTCCTCTTGACTTCTTGAAAATGCTTTTCAGAAGTATTTTATTCCTTATTTTAAAGGGAGGAAAAATGAGGTTAAGGTTGCTTAACTTTTATCCCTGAGACTAACCTTAATACTGATACTTCATTTCATTTCAAAGCATGAAGTATTTCTGNAAATGAAAATGGTGATTTTCCTTTGCATAGACATACAGAACATGGTCTCTCTTATTATGTCAAGTAACATTTAATAGTCCTTAGCTGTAACTTGGGACTGTTATAAAATGTGCTCAAGATGAGTCATCTTCATTCATTTATTCTGCAGTAGGAAGAATTCATGAATGAGTGATCTGCAGTAATTCACTTCTACAAAGAAAGCCCATTCATACATTTCAAACCTGGTTTTCTGAATCACTGTGATGTAGCTGATTATTTCACTTCAACAGAAGAAAATTTTGGCTTAAGAAAAGTTTCCAAAGAAGCCCGAGTATTTCTAGTATGTGAGAACAGTTTCATAGATTTAAAAGAGCTCTTCTGAAAATAAACATTTTGGTCTAACACATGGATACACAGGCAGATATGTTTCTATTTAGCTAGCAAGAAAAGCACACTGTCTTTGGAAAGTAAGAGACTGACAAATGGTTTAAATTGAAGTTGCGTCAAGAGTGGGCAGAAGTCGTTGCTATCAGATAAACCACTAGGCAGCCAAACAAAATATTTTATAAAAGCAGAAATTGGCCATTAGCACACAGAAGTGCTCATTTGAAGCTATATTTAAGTCAAAATATGTATAACAGAAAAGCAACTAAGACCTAAGATTGTTAAGTACCTTACAGAAACATAAATGTAAGACACCAAGAAAGAAGTACACAAATTATTTTAAGTTATCAAAACTCTGCCACAATAAAGGAATGGGATTCACCAAGGAGGAAAGGTCCCCTAATCACCACTGATTTTTTGCCAATCTTAAGAGACTTCAAATCAGGAAATAATCCTAACAGCCTTTTCACACCATCTTAATGCAGACCTCTTCCATGGCAGTTAAGAAAACACTTATCATAGTTCCAAAACATTCAGTGTTTTATGAATCGTATGTGATAGCTATACCAGCAAACAGCTGGTAAATCAGTACAGAAACATGGGTATAAATGCTGTGCTTTCTTCAGAAGCTTAGGCCCACAGAAAAAGCAGTCTGCTTCTCCATTTATCAGTGCTTTAAGTCTTCATTACTTCATTGATTAAAGGACTGCTCCAAAACAGTAACTTTATTCACAGCTCTCCTTTCACCTGGAGAGACAGTGACCCTCCTTGTTTTCAGGTTGAGAAGTTTTACCCTATGTAGAGCATATGCAAAGTAAGGACAGTTCTCTTTACAAATAAAATAACTATGACAAGAGCACGACAAAGACTGAAGGAGCACCTCAATTTTTTCCACAAAGATATGTTGCAAGAAAATATGATTAACATTATGATTAGATTTATAAGCAATCCATAATGACTTCAGCAGACAGTGCAATCTCAAGGTGAACTGACCAGCAATAAAGCACAAAAGCGGTCGAGAATTAACCAAGGAACAGTGACTTACTAAATCACCCAAACAGCACTGTATCTGCACTTCTGTTGGAATCCATCCAGAAGCAGCTCACTACCTCTCAACTTCCATTAATTTATTTACTATACTTACATAATTTCAATTTAAACATATGCCCATGCAAATTGCCTTGCAGGAACCTGAATTTACATTTTATCATTTTCATCTTTGGTTAATGTGCAACACTCAAATTCTTACTATCCTTTGCAATCTCAAATTATTTATCTTTTTCCGTGGATATCTTTTAGTAAGACTTTACGCCAAAGAGGCAATATATTTGTAAGCCACCATTTTGCAGTATAAATTAGAACATAGACTTATAAAAATAGTCCTTGAAAATGTTGTGTTCCTTAAAAAAACTGAGCTATGTTCAACGTTAAACTGAAGCCCTTATTATTTGTAGAATACTGAGCATCCCACAAAATATGGAAGTAAATGAAGTTCTCAGAACCAGTCCATTTTAGAAAGCAAACATTAGAAACGAAGAGAGATTCGCTTTGTGCTCCCTTACCATTCTATCACAATTAAGTGTGTGTTGTGAATCATACATGTAGCTTTACAAGTCTAATTTTGAAAGGAATAAGAGCATACTTGTAATAAGGCATTAAGTGAATTTCACAAAACTACTTTGCTTGTACTAATGCATTCCTCCAAGTGGATTCTGAGTGTGGTAAAAGACAAAAACCTACTAACTGCACTAATACACAAAATATTTGTTGCACACAACTACAGTTTTTCTGTGGGCAATAGGTGC
>VZTO01027076.1:0-17430 GCA_013400615.1 Syrrhaptes paradoxus
CCAAGCTGAAGAGACCCAGCTTGATACAGAAGTGACTATAACAATTTTGCACTTTGTACATTTTCTCCATTCAGTGTATATTTTGTGGACAAACCTCAGAGACACAATCCCTAGTAATTCATTAGCATAACAACAGTATATTAGCAACATCAATGGCATAATAAAATAATATCTTAAAGAACATCAATATTTTGTCATCCACGTATCTTCCATGAAAAAGAACGCTAATATAAATGCCACTGACAAAAGCATGACTTCATTCTTCTGTCACACACAACACATCACTACCGTATAATTAATGCCAGTAAACTCACAGGCTGTGCTTGTGCATTGCTTTTATCCCCCTTGGAAGGAAATAATTCCAATGGGTTTCATGACACGCAAGTCAGTTTTGCTGCGACTCTTCAATCCAAAAAGAAAGGCATAGTTCAAAAATTCATTAAATATTATATTTTCAGTCCAGACTCCTGTACACAAAAAGAGGAGAATTGACAGGGAGGGAAGGAGAGCTCCCGTGTCAAAGGGATCTTTGCCCGTGGTTGGTTTGCTGTAATTCACTGAATCCACCCTCTCGCTTGCTCTGGCTGATGAACTCCTACTGCTTCCCAAGGCCCTAAAAATGTCTTCCAGGAACACCAGCTGTTTCATTAGGTACTAACTAAGCTGAAAATAAAAACATTTACTGCAAAGAAATAAGTAGTTGCAAAAGTGCCAAAGGTACCAACAAGTTTTGTTATTGACTGTCCAGCTCTGTAGGTAAATAGGGCTAATTTCTGTTATCAGTCCCCCCACGTGTTGCAATATCTGATTCTAGCACATCCAGTGATGCAATCTTCCTAAAATGATGAGAAGTGAGGTGAGTCATTACAGTGAGATGGGACATGCACAGCAGGGGGTTGTCACTTTTTTAATTAATGCTGGAGTACCAGAAGAGGCCTCAATACTGTGAGCTTGGGTAAACACCACTCAAAGTTGTGACCCTCTCACCCGAATAGGCAGTGCTCGTCTGGACTCACATTTTAGTGATGCTTCTTCCTTCCCTCAAAAGTTACTTGGGCAGCAATGAAGTGGGGTCCACTGAAAGTCAGTGCCACTACCAAAATTTCTAAAGCTGGGGAAATGAATGACTCCAGAGGTCTGTGATATCACAGAGACGTGGTACTTCTCCAGAGCAAGATTCTGGTTTTAAGAACTCCCAGTTTCATGAAATGGTGATGCACAGAACAACGTCCTGTTATTTCCCTTTCCCCAATGACACAAAACAGCAGGAAAGCCCAGTCACACGATGGGTTACTGCTGGGTCCTGGGGATCTGGGTTTTGCTACGAACTCTGCCTCTCTAAGACTGGAAAGACGAGTCATGAACTATAATATATACAACTAGATTTATATTTGTACATGCATATTGTCTATTTATTAGACAAGGGGATGAAAAATTACCATGTATTACAGCTATGCTGGAGGTGAAAAAAGCTAAAGGAATGCAGCCTTTAAGGGTACCGCTACTCAAAGAGACTCCAGTTTCATAAGCATGCAGTAACTACACACAATAATTCATGCACACTGATATGGGAGTCTACATAAAAACTCCTTTGAAGAGGATTTTAAAAACTGTAACTCAATAGAGAGTGAATAAATTCTCCTTTATATATGTCTCCGGGAGGATATCTGGCTTCTTATAAAAATCTTATGCTTATGGAACTGTGGAAATCGAACTAGAAGTCTAGAACATCAATTACAACCGAGTCCTTGTGCTTGGTCTACAAATCAGTGCACATTTGGACAGCAGATACAGAAATATAAAAATCTTTTTGTAAATAAATTCTAGTCTTCCCTCTCTCCTTCCTCTTCCATTTCCATTTGTATGTAGAATTTAAACCTTCAAGAGGAAAAAAATACAAGACACAAAAATATTGTTTGGTGAAACACAAAATTGCAACAAGTATCATGAATAATAATAACACCTTTTTTTCCTATTAACATAGCAACATAAACTACTGTTTATTTCATTTACTAACTTATTTAAATGCCTTTTCTTCCCAGCACCGGATATAAACTGGAGATTAAAGTTTTCATGCTGTTTCTCTACCTCTCTCTCAGTATTTTACAGACTCAGAATGAGCTAAGTTCAGCTATTCTGCCATAGACTCCGCAATATAATGTCACAGGATTTGGTATAAATAAGCACTTTTAATCAGTCTACTTATATTGTATTTCTCACAGGTTGTGGAAGGGAGATTGATATTGCATTTTTGAGTCATCAAGGAAGTGTGACAAAATTAGCTCAGGGTAAAAATTATATATAACAATCAAATGTTGCTTCTCAGTGCAAGGTCATAGCATTTAAAAGCTCTGGGCTTACACCAAATCAGATGTGTTTATTAAGATATCTTTTGTGATTCATTATCAATTCTAGAAAACTATTTTGCTTCCTGAACAGAACAGCATCATTATTCCTTGCTTTTTACTTGAAAACACCTTGATGCTATTTTCATACAAGTGAGTCCTGCCTCTAGAGGTGGAGAAGGAAGGAAAAAAGCATGTAGTATTGTTACTTGTGAACACCAGTTCCAACCTTCATTGCTGGGTACGAGGCCTCATAAAAGAGATCTTGCAAAGCTGAGCTATCCTTTGTGCTCTTCTGCACAGTTAAGACCACACATCAAAAGACAGTCCCATGTCAGAACATCTTCTGCTGGAAGAAAAAACTCTTTTCCATATAGAAGAAAATATGGGAAACTTAAAACTCTATTATAAATGTGAAAAATCTTCAAGAGCAAAAAATAACTAAATGCAAGCTGCTGCAGCCTCTAAACTCTCCAGCAAAGCTCTGTTCTAACGGCATGAAAAGAAGAGGTGGAGAAGGAGACAAACGACGGTAAATTGAATGAAGTAGGAGGTTATAAAGGAAGAAAAAAGGTAGTATGTCTTCTGGAAGTGAAATTGCAGGAAAACACCAGAAAGTTGGAAACTGAAAACAGAAGTGGAATGGAACCTTTATATGCTGTGTGAATCACTGTTTGGCCAGAAACCAGGAAATAATTGCTGGAACAGGCAAACAGTGAAAAGCCATTATAAGACCCTCGGCAGGAAACAAGCAAGATGCCTTGGGAGAAGCTGCTGGCCTGGCTCCGGACAATTTCCATTGATGATGCAGGTTAGCAGAAAACAGTGAAAACAGGAATTAAGGAACAGACCCCTGCTCATAGTGAGATGTAATACTACAATGGTCTGATCCCATTAGCTACAGGAAACACTGCTCCCAAAGTATCACAAAATAACTTGGTAAGAATGAATCTGGCTAAGTCAAAGGGTGACATTAAAATATCTAGAACGGAAGTAAAAGATTTCTTTCCTCCATCCTTCCATAAAGTGGATGGCTGCATCTGGTTTTAAAAGGAGGTGGTTTGTTTTTTTTTTCCTACTAAAAAAAAAAAAATGTTTTCCATAAAGCATTGGCTTTCCTTGGAAAAACGCTGATTCATTTCTTAAAAAAAAACTTATCACTGAGAAATATGCAGAGGGCTTTAAATTTTATTATGGTTCTGGATCAGAGCTGTAGCTTGAGAGCGTTTTACTTCCATGAGAGGCAAACTGAAGCATAACTCTAAGAAGGCAATAGCAGAAATAAGGTACCCATCTCCAAATTCAAAACTTGAGGTTTTGAAACTAAAACTTTGGACTGTACATTTTTTGTGTTTTCACTGTTTACTTTCTCTTTTTTGCAAAATAAAATCAACAAGTATTCCTATTAGTTTTAAAGGCAAACTCTTAGAACAGCTGTCTTTAAACAGAAGTAGATACTTAGCTTGGTAATTGTAAGTACAGTTGAGTAGGACACTTCTTTGAGAAACAGCAGGAGGACAGATTGTGTTACACTGGGTTTAGCCACAAAAAATGCNCTTCTGGAGTTCTCCTGCATTCCAGTTGAGGCATAGAACCAAAGCTTTATATACAGTGTTATAGATTAAAGTGCACAGCATCCAGTGACATTATACTGCTTCCTGTTTTGTTTAAATTTTTTCCTGTTTTTTTCTCAATATCTGATTTTCTTATTTTTNCTATTCTCTCCCATAAGATCATCAAGAGGTTAAAGCTGAAGATATTACTCTACTGTATTTACAAAAGTATAAGGCATAGACATTTGCTGAAAATATCATTTCTGTGAGGTGAGATATCAAGTTACTAGTAGGAAACGATTAGGAGTTATTGCACTGTGAATGAGGAAGCCAGCACTCCTGCCCAGTCTCAGAGCGTGCTCCGAGGGAATTCTTTCTTTGAAAAGCCTGAGTGACCAGAGGTATATCTGATCACTTGTGCAATTAATAAGAATATTCAATCCTCACTCTTGGCAAGTCTGACTTCTGGGTGGTCATTAAAGATTACAATATTCAGCCTTTGTAACACATACTCAAGTGAATGAGAATTTAGCCCTCAGTCATTAACTTAATTAGGGTTTCTTCCATTTTTTCAGGCCAACTCTGAACACTACCAGCACGTACGATTTTCCTGTTTCTTATGACACAGATCTGAGCAAATTGAAGCATCTCAGAAAATATGTATCTTCTGGTGGAAATACACATTTCTTGTACCTACTGATGTCTTTACAATGTCACCCTCTTAAGAGATAATTGTGGTCACCTCTTTTCCCCTGATGTGAATTAGAAGTACCCTTATTAACTCAATAAAATAATCCTGGTGAAAAAGTAGCAGCTCGTTGCATTACATAAAAATTGTATTCTTCAACAGAATTTCTCACTGTGACTGGTCTCAAGAAATGGCAGCTTTAAGGAGAACTAATATTTACACAGGATTTCAAGATTTCAACATTTAACTTCATTCTAAATTAAAACCAAAAGCTTTTAAAAGCTGTGCACTCTATCACACAAAGAGTGCAAAGAACAAGGATAGAAGGGAATTATATTTACCCAGAATACTCTTCCAGACTCCTAAACCAGAGACTGTGTCTCTTATTAAATACCTGTTAATTGATTTTTCTTTCACAGATTTGTCCAGCTGACTTTTGAACTTGGGAAAACTTTCGTTATCCACAGCATCCTGTGGCAGAGAGGTCCACAGCTGTATCCTTCAAGCAGCATCTTCAAGCAGATCTTTTCTGATCCTGCCTTTGTGCCCCAGATCTTGTTGGAAGAGACAGTGAACCACCTCCTTCCCACTTTTTCCATGCCACTCTGATTCTACAGATTACTACCNTTTTTCTGGAGCACTACTGAGTATTAACCTGACATACTGAGCTGACTGATATTGACTGATATTCTGACCCTGCTTTAAGCAGGGAGGTTGGAGTATAATTTCTCCAGATGTCTCTTCCAATTTCAACAATTCAGTGAATCTGTGATTCAAGCTTAGGGGACAGCAGGTGAAATATTTCTATTCTGCCACTGCACAAGATACTGGAATCACTCCTGTCCCAGTGTTATGCACAGCCTCAGCAACCCCCATTCAAGAAAAATGAATGCAAACTGGATCAAGCACAGAAAATCATTACTAAGATGAATGGGAAAGGCACAGCCTATCTTCCACAAGAAAACTAAATGAACTTAGGTTCAGCCTAGCAGACTGAAGCTTGAAAAGGTTTATGATCGATGTCTGAAGTACATTAGAGTGCTAAATGCAGTGAATGTCTATTTAAGCTATATGACAGCATTGAATTAACAACAATCTGTCCAGGTGTATTAACCATTCCTGAAAAAATTCAGGCTAGAAAATAGAAGAAGGGTTTTATGAAGGTTTTAAACATTTCCATCTGCCAGTGATTCTGGCAGTACCAAAGCCAAAAGCTCATTATATTTAATATGGAGTTTACTGAGTTTTGACATTTTTGTGAGCTCTTTCTTTCTTGAAACTAAACGATGGGGAAGACAATGCAATTTCTCAATGTACTTTAGCTTTCATGGATTTTCACGCTGTAATGGAATGCAAGACTTTTGAAGTTTCTTCATCCACGTCTATCTCAAATGCAATATATGCAGTTTGAAACTATTAGCTACTGCAACAAGTAAGATATAGGCTTTCCACCAACTCAAATCCTAACATTTAATGAGGAAACACTTCAAAACTTTCTGAACTGTCTATATTGAAAAAGAAAGGCAAGCCTAGAGAAATACAGCTCTTGGAAAAAGAGATTAACGATTTAGAAATTACAGTTGCTCCATCTAAGGAGATGTGACAAATGCTTACAGCGCTAAAGCAGTAATTGTTCTATTACCTCCCATAAAGTCCCTTATTAATGACTGGAAATACCAACAAATTGCTTGTCTATCAGAACAGAAAATTCAAGACAACAGCTTGTAGTTTGCCTATTAAAACAGAAGAAGAAAGTACAATCAAACTAACCAACCTGAACAGGTTTCTAAACTTGTTTTTTATAATTTGGTGTTCGCTGACCTCCCTGTTCATGATGCATGTAAGCTACACAAAGGTGGGGCTGAGTCTGGAAACCCATTGGTCTCAGCCCTTGAGAGATGTTTAGCTGCTGATGTGTCAGAAGACCCAGCACGTCAGATTTTATTTGAGCTTCAAAAGTCAATCTGGTAGTTAGGAAGTACAGAGCATGGGACATTATACACCTCATAAACTCTTTTACTCAGAGCATTCTATACAAAAGCTTTTGAGTCACTGACTCTTTAAGGACTTGTTAAGAACATAAAAGCATGCCCAGTGGATAGCTGCTGCAATTAAAGGTCTGCCACTCTGTTCAGATGGCTGATGCCTACTCATAAATAGCTTCGTCTGAGACCTCCTCTTCTTTGAGCCACAGTGCCCGTTTGGACACATAGGTACACGATGTTTTGTGGAGCATCCCATGCAGGGGCATGCAGACTAAGGTGAGAGACTTGGGTTTGTTTCTGAAGAAAAAGAAACAGAGCCTCTCCAACACTTTACAACTGAAAAAAGTTCTTTAATTTTAAACAGGGAAAAAAAATTGTTACTTCCAGCTTTTAGAAAAGTAGCAGTGTTTCTGAGGATCATTTAACTCTTCCTTTCACAGAGCAACAGTTACTACCTGATCTCTGGAGAGGACACAAGTCTCCTTACAATTCACATTTTAATTCTGATTTTAATCACCCTCTCTTACCAAGTCTTAACCTTACTAAGGGAGTNCAACAGCCAGTCCAGTAGGCATTCTGCCCAAGGAGCAACAGCAATGGCAGCTACCTTGTAAACCTTCTTTTGAGAGCTCCTCGGGAATAGCAAAAGGTAGCCCCAGTTGTCAATGTTTGCTTATGGATCTTTTTTACTCTTTTAATTTTATTGCTCAACAGATTTGTTTGAGAGATGATTTAATAGGATAATTAACTCCTTTAGACTTTAGTTTTCTGATCAAAAATTTTAATTTGAAGGTGAATACAGTTAACTGCCCAAGTATATTCCCATGCCTTTTTTCTACCTAATTCTCTATGTAATAAGTGACAACTTACTGAAATTTACTGCTTGAAGAATACACTGAAATATTTCAGCCAAAGGATCGATCTGGCTCAATCCCATCTCATTTGATGGGAAGTCTTTCAAAGAATTTGCTGGAAGTGGATGGGTTCCTAATGGTTCCCTGAACTAACACCAGGTCTAAGGGGCAGCCATGGTAATAAGGACTGGCTGTCATTTCATTTTTCACAAATATTTAGCCAAGTACGACTACATGTTTTATATTCTTCCTCACTGTCGACAAATCCTGAACATTAAATAACTTTCTACAAACTAACACTAGTTAAAGAAAACTTCCTTGGAGTTTCCTGGCATTCCGGATGGAGTGCAGCCAGACTTTCCTGGCATTCTGGATGGAGTGCAGCCCAGCTTCACCACAGTGCCATTTTAACCATCCGTTTTCTTTAGCTCAAATATTTATGATGATCAGAAACAATTCAAAGACCATAGCTGTAATGCACATGTAAACCTCAGTAACATATATCTAATAATATAAATATGATTAATCTTAATTAACTTAGATTCTATAATTTTAATATTCTGTGGCCAAGATTCACTGACATCTTGCAACCATTAACTAGTTATTCTTGTACTAGCCTGTATGGAACAACGAAGAAAAATGATATATTAGCTAGTCTCTGCAACATGCAAGAACTTCCCATTATACATAACTGGAATCATCTGGGACTGCATCATCCTAAACACTAAAGTAAATGCAAAACTAACACTGTCATCTAGATGTAACTCTACTTTTGGCTATATCGATATGTGCCATATTCCGCTTAGAATAAATACCTGTTCTCTTTCCATGAGCCACATCTATAAAACTCAGGTCTTAGATGAAACAAGATTGTTTCACAGTTATCAGTTATGGAATATTACTTTACAAAGTTAGATTTTCAGCCCTTCTGTAACTTCCTAAGTTAACTTAAGCATTAACCCATTAAATTGTTGACTATAGTCAGTTTATCTAAACCTACTTTAGCTAAAGATTACTCTCACATCAACCAAAATTTTAACTGAGTTCTCATTCAAGTGAACAAAAGTCAGAAGATTATAGCTGATGCTGCATCTATCCTCTATTTTAGAGTTGTCATTTCAGGTCATACCATCAGTCACATCACTTAAGGTCAAACTGTGTTAAACACGACGGAGGATCCATTCTATGGAATGAAGACCTTTGTAACATAATTTAGACTTACTCTGACGCAATATTGTAAATCACTTTTGGTTTATAAGTTCAAATAATAAAATTCATGTAGCTTATAATAGGGTTTGATATTATTATTCTTACGTTAATATAATATTGAACACATTAAAACACAACAGGATGCAAAGAATCCAGCTTCTACCACTTCACTTCAGTGGAACTAAGATCTTCTTTGTAACCAACAGGCAGATCAAACCCAAAACATAAATTTTACTATCTACATAGTTTAGAAGTGTAAGACAGGAATAACTTCAGTAGGGCAAAAGAGTATAAAGTAAATTTACTACTGAAATACATTTTCCATAGAACAGACTGACATTTCTTTGAAGGTTTGCAAAAGGCACTTTATGACCCATTAGGTATCAAATGTAATATTTGTGGCACAAGTGCATATACTGTAACATTTATTGAGCCTATTTATCTGAGATAAAACACATAGGATACGAAATGTGAAAGCTATTATAATATTTCATCCCCATTTATTTACCTGGCCAGGATACACTATCGAATTTCACAACTCATTTGTGATGGAGTCATGGGAATACGGCAATTGCATAAATAACACCCCAAGTCAAAATGCAAAGCCGTAACCATTGAAAAAGTACAATTGCTTTTTATAGCACTTCTTAATCTGCTCTTTCCTCGCCATGGAAATATAACACATTAACCGTTTATTGATCTTTGATGTCATCATGTGACCTTTAAAATGAGAAGGCATGGACTTAAACAAAAACTCTGTTCCATAACAGATTAATGCAGTTGGCCTTTCAAGTGACACTGTTACAGCTTCCAGAGCAAGTGTTTGCGATGTTGGATGCCAAGTATTGTAATCACAGCAAGCGCACAAGGAAAGGAGGTTCCCTCGATCAGAATCATTGGCTTATCCTATGTCATGAGAAGTAACCCTAAACAGAAAATACTAGGGTACATCTGAAATAAATTATGTCTTTGTTGGAGCCAATGATTAAAATACATTAAATTAGTCATAAAATTAGTTTTCAGCTTCTGACTAGGCTATACCCAGATTGTACACAACACATCCATTGTATACACCATGTCCATACAAATACATCCCAGCATACTCGCATCTCAAAGCCAAATCACTTCAAGCTAAGGAGTGCTGGAACCTCCACACAAAAGTGATTAAACTGACAGGCATGAAATCCATTTGGGTGCACGAGTCTTCCTGCCTTGTGCAGACAAACGAACGATGATGCTCCCAAAGATGTGTCTGATAGTTGTGTGTGAGAAATTGTGTGTGTGAACCCAGTTGAGCTGTCTGGCAAAAATCAGTGCTGCAGGAAGCATCACCAGAGATACAACAAGGCAGACTGCAATCAAAGATTCAGTGTGGTGAGACTGGAGCAGGAAACATCCCAATAACTAATTATTCTCCGTATGTTGCGAATGCAGAGGATGCAACAACTTATGGATGACATTTTGCCTGCACTGAGGAAACGAATGTTAATAATGAAGGTGCATACTTTCATTTCTGCTGCCTCTTCTTTCCAGTTGCAGCAGCGATGCCAGAATACCCCTAATGGGATAAATTGCCGAGTCATTCAGGATGCACCGCTGACTCATGCTGTTTCAGTTTAGTGACATGAAAGAAAGGCCTGACAGAAATTGTTTTGCTTAAGTAGCTGCAGCTGAATTAAAATTGTCTACCCCGGTACTACTCACATAAAAATAATGGTAATATTTAAGTGCATAACTACCTTCTTGCCGGCCCAAAAGCTCAGTGAGAGATTTACTTGCTAACAGAAAAAATTGAAAGGAAAGGTATTCAGCACACTCTCAAGCAGTAGTCTTCTAAAACAGAAAAAGTAAGATAAATCTCACAATTTTAGAAAAAGTGTTACGCTTTGTTTCAGGAAACAACCAATCTCTTCCATGTATTTGGTCTCAGAATTTTACCACCATTTGGGAAACTGGAGCAAGTGATGTGGAGAGTTGTTCTTCAGGTTCCAGCATTTATTCCAGAGGCCTCCCCAGCCATTACAGTCTCCTCCAACAACTGTAGTTGACGTTCTACATCTCACTTGATATTTCCACAACAAAAGTAATGGGACATATGTTTTCCAGTTACAATAGGAACAATGTGTGGAGAGACGAAACTCTCAGACAATGCAGTGCCAAATACTTCTCTGTTGCAATGATGTGGCCCCACTGATTTCAAGATGTGGCTTTAGGGATAAAAGAAAGAATGGAAATGCAACTACATCACAGGCCAGCTTCTGAATGAAGAGATCGAATACAGTGGAATATAAGCAACATTATGAGTAACATACAATTACGCTTTAAAACGAATTATGAATCAAAATACTTATTACTGGATCCCCTGAATTTATTAATTTTGCTAAAGAGGTAAGCCACTGAACTGTCTTCGAAGTGGTGTTAACATAAAGGTCAGTCAGTCATTAGCAGCATGAAGTATCCTTCTGCACTTTGGAGAATTTGAATATTTAGTAATGGATGTTAAAAGACAAGCCAGAGTTCTTTCAGCACATTGTAGCTGAAAATTGGAATATTCTTCACATAGAAACATAACATACAAAAAAGGTGACCTTTTCACTACGGAAAATGCCAGTACTACACTACAGAACAACAGAAACATTAAATTTCTGCTGCTTTTTTTGAAATGTGACTTTGTAAGTGTTGGCTAACACTGAGCAAGGATAGACACTCAGCAAATATTACAAGTACTTTTTACCCTACTTATTGCAGTTGTAAGGGATTCAAAATTCTCCCAAACTCCACCTGCGAAAACCTGAACAGTATAGAGCAGAGGTAGCTGGGAAGCCACATTTTTTTCTTTCATGGGAAGTTTTAATCAGAGACAAAAACACTTCATTAAATTTGGGAAGGGGGTCTGTATAAAACATGGTTTTGATTATCAAAATTGAGAACATTTGTATGTTTTCAGATTTTCAGAAATAAATGTACCAACAAAAGTTCTTCTTCCATCCCAAAAGTGCTATTTAATTGAAAAGCCATTTTCTTTCCAGCAAAATCCAAAAAGTTTTGATGAAAAATGTCCTGCTTCCAACTACTAGTTTTAATGTTCCGCCTAAGAGTCTGGAAACCATTGACACTGATAAATTTGCTAGCAGTAGCAGAGCAATGCTGCAAGCTTCCTGCAATCCCCACCTCCCTTCAGGGACCCAGAAATAGCTGCTGAAGTCCCAGAGTGGGTTTAGCTGATTCATGAGAAATGCAATTAGGCCAGGAAGAAAATGCACTGTTAGTTATTTCTCAGATAGGTTTTCCTGCTAAGATTGCAGGTGAGAAGTGCAATCTTGGAGACGCTTTTGTCTTGTAGGAAACTCAGCCAAACCGAAGAGGCAATACTAACTGTCCTCATTAACTGACTCTTAATCCACAAGTATAAAGTAATTTGTATTCTGCTTGTAGGGATTAATCTAGGCCAAAGCAAGAGTTTCCAGCAAACCTAGTGCACAAGAAAATCCCAAATACTGAAAAAAAAGCTTGCAAACAACAACATGGTTTAATACATACCTTATAATCTCCCGGTTTCTGCAGCCTTACTGCAGCATTTCCAATCAGTGACAAGCTGTATGTGTCAATAAAGGAAGTTTGTGTACTGGGCATGAAGAGTTTAGGTACTGAACCCATGGTCTGGTCCTAGTAAACATAACAAAATTTCTCTGTAAAATATATGAAGCATTTCACCAGCTAATTAGTGAAGAAGAACACTTCTTAGAACTTCTTGCCCAGTTATGTCTCCACAATGCTTGTGTACTGCACATGTAATTCCTACAGACTAGTCTTGGGCCACAGATAATTCACACCAGCATGATAATTTTCCCTTAAATGGATTAGACCAATCCTTCCCTCCAGACATGATGAAAATGGAGCTTGTTCTTCCTCCTCCCTTAAGTTAGGGGTGAGGATTCAGAAAGTTTTTAAAAGACATTAAACATTGCTATTGGCAGATCCCAGATTTATAATGTTTAAAACTTTGAATTTTAAAAGATTCTTATGACTATTTTGACAAGCTACAATGGTTGCCACAGGCCTTTGAAATGCAGAAGGCACAATTCCCTTAAACTGGAAAAGTGACTTTTCTTTATCCCATTGAACTGTACTCAGGCTGAGCCAAGTTACAAATTGTTTAAAATTGACATTTTCTTCTTTTACTTGAACTGCTCAGGAAAATTTAGGAACATAGAACTGGAAGGGATCTCCTGAGCCATCAGATGCAGTCTGTAGGCTCCATGTTATATAATCCTTTCATGAAATTATTGAGCTCCACCTTAAAAGCAGCTGTTCCTCTTCTGAACCCACTACCTCATTTGTAGGCTGTTCCAGAACAGAATTAAAAAACCTTCTTCTAATTTCCAGACAGAATAGATTCATGGCCAATTTTGACCCATTTTTTTCACAAGCAAATTCTGCCCTTTAGTTTAAATAGCTCTTTTCCACATCTTATATTTATTCCCTCATGTATCCATATTGTCTCTCAGTTTTTCTCCTCCTGTGCTGAACAAGCCAAGCAGTTTTTAGTTCCTTACCCTAAAACAGGTCCTCCACTCTCCTGATGAGCTTCAGGCACACAGCAAAAATTAACTGTCCACGAGCATCCTAAAGGTCCCGGTCTGCATCGCTGCGAAAGTAAAGGCACACAACCCACTGGGAACTCCTGAAACCTACTGGTGACCCATGACTAACCCAGAGCTGCCACATCACTCTTCCCTAACCCCAGTAATTTCACTTAAGAAAAGGACAAAGCAAAAGCCCTGCAGACGCACATGTTTTTGGAGTCCACCACCACCAGAGAACAGGAGGACAGTGCTGGTGAAAGCTTAGGTTTTTTTATTTCTTGGGTACTTTTGGAATTGATAACTCTTGAAGTATTTGATCTAAGAACAAAACCAGAACACATCAAGAAGGGTTCTTAAATGTCCAATAAAAAGCCACTGAAATCACTCTGAATTTTCCAGAAGCTCTCAAAAGGCTTTTAACCAAGGCAAATGGTGAGGGGTGAGGTATAGGTTTTAGAAGTTTAGTAGTGACAGCCTATACAGTGGAAGCAATGGGACATATGCCTATACAACAACATATTACACAAAGGCTGGTGTAATTATATTGCCCATGAACTTCGTGATGGATACAATAAACATACTCCTGGGAAAAGAAGCTGGAATAATCCAGCGTCAATGATGGGAAAGAAAAAAAACAGAGTATATAATTGCATTTGGTGAGCCAACGTCAATTTTGATAGAAAAAAAACACATAAAGAATATGTGCTTGATTTTTAGAAAAAGTTCCCTATTTGTTAGAGCCTGGAAACTGCAAAACAGTGAATGTCTGAAAGTTAGTCACACAAAGTACTGGATTAACAAACTAGTGTTGATCTGAAAGAAAGAATCTTAATTTTATATCTTCTCTATCTTTTATTTCTTAGGGTTGGGGGGGGTCTTGTATTCTACCCAATAGATTTCCTTACAAATTCTACCCTGAACTTCCCTCTGTAAAGGAATCTCAGTGTGATAGATCAGAAAGGCACCACCACTCTTTCTCATACAGTGAACACATCTGATACCCTGGAGCAGGGAGAGGAGCCTCAACACTGTGACATCCATTGCTGAGAAGCATTGGAGGAAGACGAGACCAAGGGAATCAGAGCATTTGTCGGCCTGAAACTCATCAGCGGCATTTATGAATGATTTAGTGTTCAGAGTGCACTTGGGACTCTCTTGTCATGTCATCTATCACGGACACACACACAGAAAGACACATAAACTAGATAATTAATCCTTTATATCCAGCTTTATCAAGTACAACGTGTCACTGCTGTGGTTCAGTCTAACTTTACAAAATACATTCTGAAGACACTACAGTAGGACAACAGCAATACATTTTACCTAGCAAGAGACTTGTTGCTTAAATATTACATTCCAGAGACTAACCTAGGTGAAGGACAAGGTTGGTACATCTCTTCAACACATACCCACTTTGCTTCCCTCCTTGGGTAGTTCTTAAAACTGCATCAATGAACTACCTCAATAAAAAAATAGAAAAGGATTAATTTCTACTGAAAAGAGAGCTGAGACTATATAATAAGAGCCTTTAAAGCCACCAGGTCTTGCATAGCTTTCAAGACCAATCACAGGTCAAAGCAGCAGTTGCTATTAGTCATTTGATTTAGAAGTCCTCCCAAGTTGGAAGTTTTATCTGGTATTGCTCAATTTTGCTGCAGGCCCCAACTGCAGCATGGCTTCTGATATCTGTAGTCTCCATCCTCCGACAAGAAACACAATTTCCTTTTGTAACTTTACATGTTCTCTGTCCATATATGACATTTCCTCCATGTCTGCCTTCACTCATGAGATACTACTGAGAGAAAACAACATTCTTTGGTCTGGACTTCCTTAAGGGAGATAGCTCAATGTATCCACTACATTTGAAATTTATTTTCCTCAGTACATTTTTGTAGAAATAAGTTTTCTAACTGTCAAGTGGAAATACTGCTTTTAAGGATGCCACCTTCCACCACAGTTAAAATTAGTAGTGTGTTCTCAGTGTTCTGTTAAAGCCAGCTCCTGAATTGAGTTACTTCTATCCTATTAATCCTGCGAAAGTAGGGGCAAGATTTGCCCTGTCAGGAATTTTACTACCCCAAAAAGGTGACATTGAACAAACATACGGACTGAGGCATATTCAAGGATTTCTCAAGAGTAGACAGCTGATGCACATAACCTTCGGGCTAAGCAGACCACCACTTAAGATGACAGAGAAGTTCTGGTTTTATAGCTACCAGAATTAGTCTTTCGAGACTGCCAGAAAAAGTGGCTGGTTTTGTGACATGGCTAGCAGTTCATTTAGACCTGAAACTCAAGACTCCAAACGTATTTCACAGGCATATTTTCCTTTTCTAGTTTGGAGCAGACTACTTGTTTTATGAGCCTCCTCCACGTTAACTGTTTTTTCAGTCTTTCGATGGATTGCACGGATGGAGTCAGCAAGGAGGCAGCTACTGAGCACGACTGGCTGCATCGGGAGGCGAGGGCAGTTCCCTCTCTGCTGCTGTCACCACCATGTGACAGCAGAGCCACTGAAGCAATCATGAGTTAAGCAGTCCCTGACCTCTGAGAAGTACACCAGAGCAGCCAGCACCACACCCACACGCACTGCTGGCCACGGTGAGACATAATGGGTGGGTCAGCATGGGATTTACAGACAGGGCAGCAAGGGGATGATACCTGTGGACAGGAAAGAGGTGGCTTTGGCCAGGTGGTATGTGCATGAAGAGACAACACCACACTGCGCACAGCTATGGCCCTAAGCCAGAAGCAAAGCAGCACCTTTGCCATAGCTATGGCTGAATCTGTCCTGGCTCTTGGCTTCTGACTACAATTCAGCCCTTGTGCAGGTGCACGGGAAGGTGGCACGCAGTGTGGTACAGGCTGTGTGGGTCAGTAAGTACAGCTCTCAGCTTGAGCACTGTCTCTGCTGCTTTGAGGAACCAACAAAACTACCCCTTGTAACAGGCATACTGAGTATTGAACCCCCCAAGAAACTCTTGTTCAAATTGCAGCTGCTGCTAGCCAAACAGCGCCAAGATTGCTAAGGCAGATGTCCAAGCACATCAGCCAACTCTACCACTTTCTGAATGTCAAATGTTGGCAGGTACATACCAGAATCATCAAGTAGCCATCAAAAGACCATGTCCTTGGGTTATATTGCCCTGTAACAGACTTGTATTGCTAACATTCCAGAAAAGTTCAAGATCAGACTTTGAAATAGCCTGAAACCTAAATATAAAGGCATACAAATGAACATAAAGATGTGGAAAACAGACTCTGTCCTCTTAGAAATGACAAATGCCCAACTGCAGGTGTGTTTTACCAGCTGAAAACCACATTTGAGTAGTACATCAGTATCACAACCATCACCAGCAGTTCATGATTGTCTCTTTAAACTTACTTGCTTCCTGCCTTCCCTCAGCTGAAGCTGCACCGGTACTTGCACACAAGGCAGTGAAGAAAGAGCATACAGCAATGCAGATAGCAGGAGCTCTAGCACAGGATACATTCTGCTACCACCCTTCTTAATTACTATTTGCAGTTCAAGGCTGCACAGATTACCTCCACCCACACAAGGTAATTTGAACACTTTTATTTCGTATAACTATGTACTGACATGATGTTAACAGTTGCAATTTCAAGAAGTAAAATCCTTAGAACTGCAGTTACAGATCAAGCAGAAAAACCTCAGATCTTTCCCTCTGGTTTCAGAGAATCATAGAAGAGCTGAGTGTGAAAAGGACCTCTGGAGGTCATCTAGTCCAACCTCTTTCTCAAAGAAAAGATAATTTCAAAGTCAGATAAGGCAACCCATAGCCTTGTCCAGTTGAGTCTTGAAAATCTCTGAAGATTAAGACTCCACAACATCTCTGGTCATCTGTTCCAGTGCTTAGCCTCTCTCATTGTGATTTTTTTTTTCCTTCTGTCCAGCCAAAGTTTCCCTTCTTGCAGCTTGTGACCATTGGCCCTCATCTTTTTGCTGTGCACCTCTCAGAAAAGTCTAGCACATCCTCCCTGTTACCACCTCTTAGAACCACTATTAGATCCACCTTAGGCTTCTCTTCTCTGGACTAAATAAACCTTTGTCCCTCAGCCCCTTTGTCCATGAGGTTCTCGGTCTCCCAGCCATCCTAATGGCCCAACTGCTATCACACCGTATCCCTTAGCACGTAGACACACCGTACTGCTTTCCATCAACAAGGTTGAAAGGGTTGAAAATTATCCC
>VZTO01027076.1:17601-28742 GCA_013400615.1 Syrrhaptes paradoxus
GAGGGCAGTTCCCTCTCTGCTGCTGTCACCACCATGTGACAGCAGAGCCACTGAAGCAATCATGAGTTAAGCAGTCCCTGACCTCTGAGAAGTACACCAGAGCAGCCAGCACCACACCCACACGCACTGCTGGCCACGGTGAGACATAATGGGTGGGTCAGCATGGGATTTACAGACAGGGCAGCAAGGGGATGATACCTGTGGACAGGAAAGAGGTGGCTTTGGCCAGGTGGTATGTGCATGAAGAGACAACACCACACTGCGCACAGCTATGGCCCTAAGCCAGAAGCAAAGCAGCACCTTTGCCATAGCTATGGCTGAATCTGTCCTGGCTCTTGGCTTCTGACTACAATTCAGCCCTTGTGCAGGTGCACGGGAAGGTGGCACGCAGTGTGGTACAGGCTGTGTGGGTCAGTAAGTACAGCTCTCAGCTTGAGCACTGTCTCTGCTGCTTTGAGGAACCAACAAAACTACCCCTTGTAACAGGCATACTGAGTATTGAACCCCCCAAGAAACTCTTGTTCAAATTGCAGCTGCTGCTAGCCAAACAGCGCCAAGATTGCTAAGGCAGATGTCCAAGCACATCAGCCAACTCTACCACTTTCTGAATGTCAAATGTTGGCAGGTACATACCAGAATCATCAAGTAGCCATCAAAAGACCATGTCCTTGGGTTATATTGCCCTGTAACAGACTTGTATTGCTAACATTCCAGAAAAGTTCAAGATCAGACTTTGAAATAGCCTGAAACCTAAATATAAAGGCATACAAATGAACATAAAGATGTGGAAAACAGACTCTGTCCTCTTAGAAATGACAAATGCCCAACTGCAGGTGTGTTTTACCAGCTGAAAACCACATTTGAGTAGTACATCAGTATCACAACCATCACCAGCAGTTCATGATTGTCTCTTTAAACTTACTTGCTTCCTGCCTTCCCTCAGCTGAAGCTGCACCGGTACTTGCACACAAGGCAGTGAAGAAAGAGCATACAGCAATGCAGATAGCAGGAGCTCTAGCACAGGATACATTCTGCTACCACCCTTCTTAATTACTATTTGCAGTTCAAGGCTGCACAGATTACCTCCACCCACACAAGGTAATTTGAACACTTTTATTTCGTATAACTATGTACTGACATGATGTTAACAGTTGCAATTTCAAGAAGTAAAATCCTTAGAACTGCAGTTACAGATCAAGCAGAAAAACCTCAGATCTTTCCCTCTGGTTTCAGAGAATCATAGAAGAGCTGAGTGTGAAAAGGACCTCTGGAGGTCATCTAGTCCAACCTCTTTCTCAAAGAAAAGATAATTTCAAAGTCAGATAAGGCAACCCATAGCCTTGTCCAGTTGAGTCTTGAAAATCTCTGAAGATTAAGACTCCACAACATCTCTGGTCATCTGTTCCAGTGCTTAGCCTCTCTCATTGTGATTTTTTTTCCTTCTGTCCAGCCAAAGTTTCCCTTCTTGCAGCTTGTGACCATTGGCCCTCATCTTTTTGCTGTGCACCTCTCAGAAAAGTCTAGCACATCCTCCCTGTTACCACCTCTTAGAACCACTATTAGATCCACCTTAGGCTTCTCTTCTCTGGACTAAATAAACCTTTGTCCCTCAGCCCCTTTGTCCATGAGGTTCTCGGTCTCCCAGCCATCCTAATGGCCCAACTGCTATCACACCGTATCCCTTAGCACGTAGACACACCGTACTGCTTTCCATCAACAAGGTTGAAAGGGTTGAAAATTATCCCAACGTGGCATAGTGACATCAGCTGCGAGGTCCCAGTCTCCAAGTAAAGTAAATTCAAACTCTGCACTAGCCTCAGTGAGGCCAGGTGCTCACCTAAGACATCTGCCCTGACTGCCAGAACAGAATTAAAATCCAGGTCAGGGGACTAATAGGGTGGAGAACACATGTCAAAGATTTCTGCATGAGAGAGGAAACATGAACAAAAACAGTGATAAGGAATTGGGCAGCCATTTTCACAGGGATACTTAGTTGACAGATGCTCTGAAACTGCGTTATTAAAACTAGAACAGAAAATTATATGTTTCATTACCCAGAATTAAAATGAGAATGGACTGGTTTGTGCACAAAAAAGTATAACTGAGAGGCTGTCCAAGATAAGAAAAAAACAAACTGAGATTGTTATCCAATGATATCAGTATCAACATTATGCACCATATCTTGTATGAAAAATTATCTGTATCATATACTTACAAACAATATGTTGCATGAGCTCACAAATAAACAAAACTCAGCTCTCAGTTCCATACAGTACAGTTAGATAGGCTTGTTTTGTCTGCCTAACTGTTTAACAACAGAGGGAACACACAGTAATATAAGTCAATAAGAATTACAACTGCAACTGCCCAGAATGCAAAGCTGGAACAAAAACACAACTTGTGCTTTCAGGAAACTCTGAACCAGAAGTAACACGTTGCCAAGAGAGCAGACGAAGAAGTAAAATTAATGCATTATTATTGAACTAAAATAACACAGAGTAAGGCTAAGTGGTAAGAGGTGAGCTGGGAGCAAGTCCTTTGGTTCGTACCAGTATTTGATTTACCTCCAGTTAAAGACTCCAGGCCAGAATTTCAGGGAAGGTGAATTGCTGTTGCTGTACTGAAGTCATTACTTTAAATTCACTGAAAGTCTAGTTTTCAGGTTGTGGCTTTCACTATGCTCCAACCTGCTTTGTTCCAACCAGACTGTGTAGGAAATTTGGGGTTGAGTGTAATGGTACAGACCTGATTCTCATCTCTACACAGGTTTTATGTTCCCTGATTTTTCAAGAATTACTCTCAATTCACACTGATAAATGAATCAGTGTTTCTAATTAAAGCTAGGCTTTTTCATTTACTTCTTTTAACTCTTACTCTAAGTCAGTCCATTTTGGTTTAAGAAAGCCTTATTGTGGAGGCTGTGGACCAGTTCACGCCTACCACAAGTGGGCTGGCTGCCATCTCATCTATACCGATACACTCCGTTAGAGACACTAAAGAAAAGTTAAATGGTTCATTATTTGTAAATCAGTACTGCAAATGGATTTAAATTTTTTAAAGTCACTCTGGTGCAAAAGCTAAATAGAATTATATTCTTGACAGTTCTGAAGTTGAGAATGTTTAATGTCTAAAAATGAAATTAGGGTATAAAAAATTAGAATAATGTCTAAGAACAAGATACTACCATTTTGCAAGTTCTCTGTCAAAAACTGTGTAAGTATGCTTTTGAAGTGCAGTTTTCCCACAAATAAAAGCAATGTAAATACTAGGTCCCATAAGGTCTAATTTATAGCCCTTACGCTAAAAAGTAGTCCTAAGGATTAGCACAGATAGGTATGTACTGCAACGTAAAGCCTGTTGTATATTCATTCACAGTGGGTCTAAGTCTCTTCTCAGAGATATTACCAAACCCAGCAACAGCCCCTGTATGTAAATGGAGAGTTCCACTAGCTTATATTTAAAGGCATCTATAATAACAATTAATTAACATATATGATATATATACATATTTTTAAAGTGCAGAC
Source organism: Syrrhaptes paradoxus (assembly GCA_013400615.1). Classification (NCBI taxonomy): domain Eukaryota; kingdom Metazoa; phylum Chordata; class Aves; order Pterocliformes; family Pteroclidae; genus Syrrhaptes; species Syrrhaptes paradoxus. The sequence continues at coordinate 21,126 of VZTO01027076.1, forward strand.
TGTATGATAAGGCACCGTATAAAATATTATTTCAAAACATAAAAAGTCTTAGCAAAATAAAAAAATTTCCTTTAAGATTTAGCTTCCATGCTTCTGAACAAACTTAAATACAACCTAAATGTTCTAAATACATACATCTCTTAAAAGGTGTGCCCTTAGTAACTCCAGCTAGCTAGGCACAGAAAGAATTTCTGAATACCCACCAGACAAAATGAAAGCTAGTTGTCCCTGGACTACAATAGGCTTTTCCCATTTTGTCAAGATCTAAAAGCTCTTTGTTTTACATTTCCAGGAAAAGAGTAGCTAATCCTTTACGAGCTCTTAATAACATTTTGAGCTGTGTTACGATACCCAGATACAATATATCTGCATTTTCTTGAGTGGAATCTGACATAATTTCCCAGGGCCCAAAAAACCTTTAACTGCAAAAAGAAGTCTCTCCTTAAAGAATGTGATCAGAAACAATGCCACAGGTAATCAGATCAGCTGTTGAACCAAGGGCCTGAGAGCTGGGTACAGATTTCACCCCTTACTATGCAACTTGCAATGATCTTGAGAATCATCAAGTCATGATACATTTCAGTTTTCAGATCATCATGTGCAAGATACAATACATTTCTAGTATGTATTTTGAAAATCTCATTAAAAACAACTGATTAAATTCAGCTTTATGTAATCTAATTTAAATATCCACTTAAACATAAGAAAAACTTCTCTTACTGTGAGCATGGCTGAACATGGGAACAGGTTGCTCAGAGAGGTTGTGGAATCCCCATCTTTGGAGATACTCAAAACCCAGCTGGAGACAGTCATGAGTAAATGTGCTCTAGATGACTCTGCTTCGAGCTGCAGGGTTGAACTTGACGATCTATAGACGTCTTCTCCAACCACCACTATTCTGGGCTTTTCTAATAGCTGTATGTATTTTTTTAGCATTTTTGGTGTATTATGGAGGTGGAAGCCCAGAAAAACAGACTTGGAGGCATCTTCTGGCTTTAGGCTCTCCATCCTCACAAGTATTGTAATCTTTTTCATAAATGTATCTGGCTTCATGTTGTCTCTCATTAGTAAGGAATTATTCTTTTAGTTTTCTGAAATGTTACGTGTCCTTGCACAGTTTCCAAGTTATTGTTATAACCACGCAGTGATATTCCCTTTCACTGTGCGACCCCTGTGAGTAGCCGAGCTATACAGGTGTTTTATGAGTGGCAAATAGAGAAATAAGCTGAGTCCATGATTAAAAATCACAAACATATAAAACATTTAACTTATAAAATTATACACCTAGATGTTAAAACCCAGCATATTTGTGTGTTAGTAGATATTGCTAGTTGAGCGCAATTTTTATAGAGAAAAGTTTCAGGGAAAAAATCCATTAGCTTACTAATGTGCTGTAATACACTGTGATCACTCTGAATATTACATATACTCTACGTGTAAACCGTACGGAATTTGTCAGATGTCCTCCCTTATGAGAATCTTTCAGTCAGCTAAATCTATCAGTGTTTTCTATCATCTCGCTATTTATGGATCCTTTATAATGATTCTAATTCATCTTGTCCAGATAGTACTAATGAAACTTATCCCAACTTCCCCTAATTGGCACTGGGCAAGTTTCAAATCCCACACTGCATCACAACTTATAACATTCTTAGGTGTTTACACATCATTTGTTGCTTAACAGCATAAATCACTTGAGCTATCCACTCCACACTTCTCTTTCTACTTACATAAAAATAAAGCTATAAACCAAAGTCTCTAATACTGGACTCTTACCTGATGTTCAGGACATGCAGGAATATAAGACAATAAGTGTGTGACATTTGCTCCTGCTTGATGTATATCATGATTTCTTAAAATGGTGAAAATTTAACCGTTGAGCTGTCAATTTTTGAAGTTCTGTATACAGAAGAGTTCCCATATGAAATTAACTTCTACATGATCTACGCTTTCCCTTTTTTTTTTTTTTTTTTTTTTTTTTTTTTTTTTTTTTTATTATTTTTTTTTTTTTTTTTTTTTTTTTGCCTTCATCAGAAAGTCAGCAAATATTTCAACAGGAATGCTTTGACACCTTTCTATTATCTACGACAACACATCAGGTGGAAAAATGGCACTTGCAAACAAGAGGGAGCACAATATGGAAAGATGTTATTTTTGGTGTCATTGGGAGGTACTTGGAAAAGAATCCATGTGTTCAGACAAAGTCAAAGCTATCTTAATTTTCTACATAAGAAAAGACGCAACAATTATTAGCTTCAATCCTTGTTGCCAGACATGGTTCTAGTTTCATAAAATGAGATGGTGAATGATACAACAGTATAGCAAGGGGAACCAGAAAAAGAAGAGATGAACGGGTGTGGAAGACACCTAAATTCACAGAGGTCAAAAGAATACTTCTACTCATTTCTATGTTTTTTAAATGAGGTCCTACATAATCAGTTATGTTCCAGAACAAGCATGTGTCCTGGTAAAGCATCTTCTACAATGGCTGTTACGTGGCTGTGATAATAATCCATGGAAAACACACCTTTGCTGGCTCACAACAGACACCAGTGCTGAGACACTTCTATCTGATGCAGTGTCTTACTCACTACCAGGTTCTCTTCAGTGACTGCTGTTATAGAATACTGCTTGCACTGGTTTAGGGAAACATTGTTTTGACAGTGAAGTCTCCTCTAGCAGGATAATTTCCATATTTGACTTTTTGTTTTTCTTGCAATAGTGTACACTATCTCTGTTTCCTTCTCCTGTGACACACCATTCCAGTCTTTAATTTTTAAGGTAATTTTTTTCTCCATCTCCCTTCCTCACATTATGTCAGTCTGTTAAAATGACTGCAGTGAGTTGATCCTCATACTTGCATAGGGATCTACTAAAATCAACAGATCCCATGAATCAACTCACAGAAGCAGGGCATACATTATACTTAATAGGAACTATTTCTCACTGAAAGTAACTGACAAGCAAATATGTGCTAAGCAATGGGACCTCCTTATTTTCTAAGTCGAATGGGTAGTGACAAGTATATACAGCTGCATCATATGGATTCCCACATGAAGTATCAATTTTTTTCATGTATCTTTGGTCAAAGTTTAATTTCTTCCCTTTCCCAAAATAAGGCAAAACTACATTGACCATACTTAATAGAACAGAACAGAATTATGAAGTTGTAAGAAGTAAAGACAGTTTTTGGAACAGCTGCCATGAAAATATACTTTCAACCCTAGAAAACTTCTATTCCATGGCATATGCTATAAACCATCAAATGAACATCACTTTGATTCTATATATCATCGCTTGTTTCATTAAACTGTGGTATTTCAAATGCTTCCTCTTGATGATAAGTAATTGCATGTTGTAAGATTCTAAGAAGGGTTTGGAGGAAGACATTAATTTAGCATCAGAACCAAACAATCACAACTACTTGTTTGCTTTGAAAGACAGCATGGCACAGGGCAAAGTATATCAGGCTTTCCCCAAGCCTACTTCTTGTCAAAAACAATGTAAACCAAAAAGGTGCCTTCCGATTTTTCTTTCATGTTCATCTATTCTCTAATTTTTAGATGCTGTATCTATGCGAAGGACATCCTTCCTGCTCCGGCAGGGGGATTGGACTAGATGATCTTTCGAGGTCCCTTCCAATCCCTAGCATTCTGTGATGCTGTGATCCTCATCTTGTTTTGCAACTCCTATTTGACTTCATATCTTGGATAATTCTTCTGACAAGCTTCCTAGGGAATTTTAGCTCTCTCTCAGACCTAACAGGTGAGTATACAGCCACCATGGTACCAAGTGCTAGGAGATCCATTATCCTGCCCATCACCCAGCCAGAACCGTGGTGTCACAAGTGACTCTCCCCTTCCTGCTGTAGCTACTCGCCATTTCCTGTCAACTCTTCCTACATGAACTTTCTTTCATTTTCACCCTCACTGACTTTTTCCATGTTCTGGTCACCCTCCCCTCTTTGGTGAATGACAGACATCTTATTACCTTATTCCCTGCTTTCACTTCCAGTTGCTGCTCCTAAAATATTCCCTTTTGTCTCACATTTTTTCACACAAACAAGGTTTTGCACAACTTTCTCCTTGTGTTCACCTTTGGTTCCTTGTCCTTCCCTCCTTCCTTTCCACCCTTTTCTCATTTAACTTTCTCTCTACTTCTCCATTTACCAAATTCATTCAGCCCATCATTCAGTTTCCTCTTCAAGAGACACCGTGGTCCTTTACAGTGACTTTTGATAGAGCCTGCTGACAATGCGCTTTTCAACCATACACTCCTTGGGGGAACTGTATTATTGACTGTACAGAATCTACAGTATTTGCATAGCACTGGACAGACTGACTAAACAATCAATAATAAATCAATGGCACAGCTTTGACAACAGAGGTTTAGCTTTCTGAAATATACTAGTTTCATTTTCAAGTTTATTCAGCCTGAGAGATAATTCCTCTAATTAAAGTAGTGGAAACCAGAGCATCCACCAAACCAAAAGAAGTGTTCAAATGTGATGTATCACACTTGGAATGCCTCCCTTGCTCGTACTGCTCTCTTGGGATGGGAAACAGGAGAAGGCGGTGAAATAATAAGAATAATGAATAATCACATATTTAGCAAAAACATTCAGTTTAGAGTTTGTAATTTGTACAAAAGTCTGGATTTTGCAGTAATTTCATTTCAGAGTAAAGATATTTCCATTTAAAGACAATTAAAATTGGAAAATACTCATTTCCAGAAAATCTGTTATCAGAAACTTAAAAAAATATAATAAGTTTAAATATTTCTATTTTTTCCAAAAGTCTCAGAGGTATACTGCATGATTGACTAGCTACAATACAAACCTGCTGGGTAAATGAAGGTCACTTGGATTTTTTAAAACTTAAAACCTTGTTTTCTGACAAATGACAAGGAAATACACTGAAATCACAATCAACTTTTCCTAGGTTTGACAATCGCAAAAGTCCTCTTTCTGCTCCTCACTATTGACTCGCACACCATTGCATCCCAAGGGACTGTGTACGCTAAAACAAGGAATGAGTAATCAGGAAAAAGATGTTTCCCCTCTTCAAAGTATTCACTAAAGCATTCATCCTTTCAAAACCTCCAAACTAATATTTGTTTGGGTTGTAAATCTTAAGGCAACAATGTTGACAGTGTTAATGTCATCTAAACACTGCACAACATAAATGAAATTTTCAAAAATACACACCAGGTCATGGAGATTTCTTCGAATATGGTGGAGGGTGGGTTGTTCTAATTTAAACTGTCTGAGAGCAGAGTAACAGTGAAGCCCGGAAAGAACAGTCTGATTATTAGATCTGCCTCAAAAGAAAAAATGTACATCCTTCTATAGCTTGGGAAAGGACATTTTTTTAGTTCATTCAAGACACCTTTGGAGAGAGTTGATACTATGAAGAATGCCAACAGTTTCAGAGAAGGAACATTTTAGAATGCATCTGAAAAATGACTCACTGGATTTGACTGCCATTTTGTTTACTGCTGTGAAAAGCAGCAAAATAGTAGGTATAATAAAGCAGACTTTGGAGAGAAATGTCTTAAAATGTCTACTTATTGATGGAATATTCTGCTCAATGAGCACTCCAAAGAGTTGATTCTCTACCGTAAATAATAAAAGTCACTTTATAATAAGACAAAATATTTGATTTATCAAGAAGCCATTGAGTGTGATTATTCAGTAATGCATTTCTTGGGAATTAAGAAATTTTTGCTGCACTAATTACTAAAATTGCTAAAGGCATGGGTAGTTTACAGTATTTCTTAATCTTTTCAACATTTTACTCTTCAAATATCAAATCCCAACAATCCAAATATCACTGGCAAATTAGAAAGCAGAGAACAACCCTCCTGTTACCTCAGTTAAGATAAAAATCCAGTTACACCTTACGTGAGTGGCTTGTCCTTAGGAATTCAACATTATTACACCACCCAGCAGACCACACAAACCATAAACATCTTTGACCTCCAAACTACCATAAGATAGTTTTTATTGAACTGTAAGTCAATACTAAACTGGTTAGCTGGTGAGTTCATAATCACCAGAGGTAATATTCACAGATGAGGAGATGGGACCAGTCGAGAGCCGGGCATGCATGTATTATTTCCTACTTTCATAATAAAAAGTGACAATGTTCAAAATACCCAATATGGATATTCCAAACAGGAAACCACTCAGCTGGAAGAGCCTTCGGCTTCACCCCACTTGGACTGCACCAGGATTTTTGGTCCTAAATAAAATTTCTGAAATAATTCAGCGCTCAATACTAGCGACATTTATTAACCATGCCGAGACTTACTGTCCTGTCCTCAATAACTGGGTCCAACCTGCCGCTCAGATCATAGCCTGGGCAGCGCCAACTCCCCCATTAACATGGAGTGCAGAAAATCGTAAGATGAGAAATGCCAACACAACGAAACAAACGAGAGCCACGACCACAGCAAAGCCAGACTGCGCAGCACTCGGCGTCACTCCCAGACACCAGGGAGTGACCACCACAGGTCAGCAATGAGGCGAGAACACGGGGACTGAAAGCCAGTAGCGACTACAGCAGCAATGCCAGGGTGTGAAGAGCAGGTCAGAGCAAACCCCAACAGCAATCTTGGGTATTAAGAAAGATAATATCAAAAGGATGATCTTTACCTGGAGAAACAAATCCTTCACAGCATGAAGCTGCAGGAACATGACTTGATATGCAAGTGGTCTCCACAGAAGCACAGCCCTTGGCTTCACAGCGGCTCTGGCATCGCGCTGAGGGCCATTTCCCGCACTCCTGCTGCCTCAAGACTCCACGATGCCTGGTGGCAAGCGGGGCTTCCTCTCACAATGAGATAGTTCGTCTTCGCTCGTGGCCAAGCTGGTGTGAGAAAACCTCCTCAACGTTACAACCCCCAAGCAGGAGATGTTCAACAGCAATGACGGATAAGGGCAGCTGGGAGGTCGAGATGCTGCCTGGCTCACTTGGTGCCATCTTCAAGGGACGCCTCCCTCAGGTAAGCCGCCATCTTGGGCAGCGATGGCGCCAGCAGCCATGGGGCGGCCCTCTTCCTCAGAGGAAAACCCCAGAAGGCTCTAACGTGGTAACCTCCAATGGCTTCGTGCTGTCTTGAGTCACACAGCCGCTTCAAAATGCCGGCTGCCCAGCACCTCCACGTGAAGACCAGGTGGCGGGAGGTTGGCGGCTTCCATTTCCTGGAGAGGACTGGCTAATTTGCAAAATGGCTGCAAAGGAGCGGGAGAGGCCTCTCCTTCCCTGGTGGAGGGTGGGCGAGTGGTGGCCCTGAAGCCCACCACCTTCCTCGTGGTGCCTGTCCTCGGGGGGCTCGCAGGAGGGATCCCGCCACCTCCCTTTCCTCGGCGATGGCCACGGGGTGGGTGGGGCGGCCATGCGGCGCCGAGGGGGCGGGAAGGTGGCCGGCAGGGCCGCCCGAGGCCGGCAGCGGGGAGCCGGCCCCGCGCCCGCCTCTCCCCGCGGTGACCTTGGGCGGGCGGCGCGGCCCTCCCCTCCGCGCGGCCGCTCCTTCCCCCTCTTTATAAATTTTTTTTTCCATCTTTATTTATTTATTTATTTTGGCCGCAAAAAAGAGTTTGAAGCGCTCCCGGCT